>CASHTH010003692.1:0-54859 GCA_030341885.1 Geodia barretti
AGTCATCTCTGGCTTTCCCGAGGTATATTATTATATGACCACGTGACTATGTGTTTTTTGTTCACACACAAAGGGTTTTCGTGGAACTATAATTATTATAAAGATCATTGGCAAATGTCTCGCAAGATTATGAGTAAAACCGAGTCTGCCAACTTATTTGAATTGTGTGCGATTTTGCAACCCTATTGCAGTGAAAAATGTGCTGCTTTGCTTTGCGACCTCGTGTCTTTTTTACATGTATGTATGAACACCACTTAATGTGCGGTGGGATGCTGTTCACTCCAGTTGCTATAATTATGTTTTCCCCACTTGCCGTTGATAGGGAATTGATCTCTCAGTCATGCTGCATATGTGTGGGGACGTTGCTCGTGGCATGGAGTACCTGGCTTCCAACAAGTTTGTACACAGAGACCTTGCTGCAAGGAACTGCATGTAAGATTGACTAACGGAATGTCTACATTATGGAGGCCTCGACTGCTCCCTATTTAAGCGAGTGGGGCAGTACATCAGTGCTAAATTTAGAATTGTTCAACAGGGGCTAGTGCAAGATTAAATTATTATACTGCAACATTTCCTTTAAGGATGTGCTACGACCACGCTTTGCAGGCTAACTGAAGATCTGACTGTTAAAGTTGCTGATTTCGGGCTCTCTCGAGACATTTACAGCAAAAGCTACTACAGAACAAAGACCAAGAGACTCCTGCCTGTCAAGTGGATGGCCCCAGAGAGCCTCAACACCAACATTTTTACTGAGAAATCTGACGTGGTACGACACATACATCCTTTAACTGTACTGCTATATAATAATTGTATTAAAGACAGAGACAATATTATAGATATCCCATAAAAATGAATTGGTAAAGTAGTATGGTAGGCCCACACTTGGGCAGTGTAGCACTATTAATGAGCAGCAGTAGGACTAATTATGATAAAGATGTGCCAAGACTCGCAGTATAATATGGCCAAATACGACATACGCACGTGTTATACTGCTGCAGATAGGAGAGGGGTTTAAAATAACATCTTGTAGCTTAACATTTCCCTCTCTCTCTCTCCCTATATAATACAACCAGTGGTCATTTGGAGTGGTGTGTTGGGAGGTGTTCTCTCTTGGCTCCACCCCCTACCCTGGAGTAGGCAATCACGAGGTCTCTGACTACATTGGAGGCAGACACAGGCTCAAGATACCCAAACTCTGCCCTCCAGAAATGTATGTACATTATCAATGGATACTACAAAAAGTATATACATACATTTCTTTTGAGCCGGTGTTATTACTCTCCTGTAAAGGACACATCTGTATTTTCAATTTCCCTGTTTAGCTATACCCAGAGGTTTCATGTATAATATACTGAACTTGAAATTGTGACTCTCTCTCCACACTAGCTTCCAAACGGTGGAATTGTGCTGGTCAGCAAGCCCAGACGAGCGGCCGGATTTTGCTCACTTGGTGCACGTGTTCGAGTCACTAGTGGCTGAGGGGTGCCCACAGACACACAGCAGCAATCCTTACTACATTAATCTAGCTAATAATGGTCACTCTCACTGCAATGGAGACAAACTACCACTGCAGTAAAAATTACATATCTTATTCTATGTTCTATGTTCAGTTTGTATCCTGAATTTTATTCTATTTTCTTCTTGGACTTTCCAAAAAGTTGGTGACAGCAGCAGCGAATGAGTCTATAGACCAGAAAGCACGGTAGCAGTACTGCCAGAGCTAGTAGAGTGTAGACATCGACATTGTAGAACTGAACCCAGCTCCAGTTGTACTTGGCATACGATGGAACCAAGTGCTGGTAGCCAACTTCACTGTAGAACTCCAGGAGATCAGCCGCTCTGGAAGCTCCTCCGTCTTTCCTGTATATCCTCTGAATCCTCTGCAGAGAAGATCGGTAGAGCTGAGAGTCAAATAGCCTCAGACTCTGGGAGACTAGTTCAGGTGTCAACTGGTGTCTGTGGATCATTGTCCCATAATGGTGGGCCTGGACTCGAACTGCATTGTCCAGCTGGTCCCCAAAGAAAGGGATGACGATGATTGGAATTCCACAGCTGAGGGCTTCCTGTACGCCACCCAGTCCTCCGTGGAGGAGTGCGGAGTGAATGCTGGGGTGTCTGAGTAGCGCCAGTTGGGGCACCCAGTCAGCTACTAGAACTCTCTCAGAGTCATAGACCAGGTTCTCCAGGACAGCCTGGTTGCTCTTTCTCAGACTCCACACTACACTGAGGTTGGCCTCGGCTGCTCCACTGACTATACTCTGGGCCTCATCCCCTGTTAGTATGGCAGTGCTGCCCATACTGACATAGAGCACGGAGCCAGGCTCTCTCTGGTCCAGCCAGTGGGCCAGGTCTTGTGGGAGTGGGGTAGGAGACTGGGAGATGATTGGACCAACATACTCTGTCAGTGGTAGTAGAACACGGGGGAACTCGAAACCGATACTCGAAGCTACGATTTGCGGGTAATAATGAAAGAAGGTATGGTATTCGTCTAGTGAAAGGTTAACCTGGTTACAGAGTCCCTCTGCGAAGGTCAGCATTCGAGGTACAGTGTTTTTGAAAATTACGCGTATAAAGTCCCAAGTAATGGTCGAGACTAATCGCTGAAACAAGGTAAGGTCGTCACTGTAGCCCGATGAAAGGGATGGGAAAGACCATGCGTACATGTCGAAAGGATACAACATTAATGAAACCCAAATGTTGACACCAGGAATATTCCATTTCCGCGAGAAACACATTAGGAAGGCAGAAAAGGGTGCATCTCCTGCAATAATGTCGAAAGATTCAACTGCGGAATTATCAATTGTTCTAAGCACAGCCTCTTGAAACTTGACAGATAGACCCAAAAGAAGTTGTATGTTCTCTATGGGCCCTTTATCCGAAGCGTTTCTCGCCCTTTCCACCAATTCTGTGGGACCAACGAAACCATCGGTACTAATGCTCCAGAGGTTTACGTTCATCCTTTTCGTTTGCTTCAGGACGAAGTCCGTGGGGCCGGAGACAAGCGTCACGTTGTGTCCACGACCCACCAGCTCCTCTGCCAGGGCCAAGAACGGGATGACGTGCCCGGAGTACGGCGGAGCAACCAGTAGAACGGAGAGTGGCTGCCATTCGGACGATGGTAACGCTTTTCTTTCGCTTGCAGTGCTGTCTTCAGAAATTGCTCCGACTAATAATGCAAAGAGGACGTACGCCAACACCAAAGGCCCCATTATTTCTTCACACGCCCTGTCCGGCGGTGGTTTTCACGCCACGTCTTGTTTATACTCTCCGCAATGCGCACGCGCAATTTGGAAAACGGAAGTGCGCATGCGCGTGTGTGCGGCCATTTACATTACATAATGCCTACTATTTTTAGAGATTTTATTTTTAGTAACGATTTTATTTTTAGTAACGCGTACGGTATAATAGCCTAACCCCCCCAAGTTTCGCACGTCTCCGTCGTCTAGTCTTCTCCTTGATAAGTTACAACACAAAAAAGACTGATCAAAATGTCATTCAAAGTTGCGATTCTCGGTAAGTGCAAAAAAGCAATGAAATTTTGTGACCGATAAAACGCGGCTCCATTGCAGGGAACCCACGATCGACGGGCGAGACCTTCTGGGGCAGTTTTACGTACGGGATTCAAGTGTACGACCTCGCAGCTGAGCAGATCTGCAGCATTCTCCAGAGCCCGGACCACAGCAACGGTGGGCAAGGATCGAATAAGTCTTTCTTATAGTCTTCTGCATGCTTTGGCTACTCTGGAGACTCTAGTAACTATTGGCATTTTGCTCTGATCTAATCTCTATAGGAATTGATGTTGCAAAGCTGGGAGCTATTCCAGTGAACAAGTACGAGATATATGGAGGCGGAAGATTCTTTCCATCTGTAACCAGAGAGGCAAGCGAAGCGAAAGTACTTTGTGGTTGCCATGCAGGGGGCTTTCCATAGGGTTGGCACTGTACCATAATGGGACTTCTGTTTATTGGCAAGTGAGTGAAGTGAGCGGAATGCAGGATTATCCCATACATATTGCACTGCCCGTACAGTAATGTTCTACAAAGTTCTTAATACATGTGAAATGCTCTAATAATCAAAATGCTATAATTAAGTATAAAGCCGTCTTATTGGTTTGGCAATTGCAGGAGATTGCCCAAGTCATGCAAGGCGTCGATGTAATGCTGATGATGAGCTCAACCAATCCGTTTACTCTGGACTACATGACCCTCGAGTTCTATGAGTGCCTCATTGGAGACAATCTTCTGGACCAGTGCAAGGCTGTAGTGCTGAGGATTGTCAGTGGGAAGGTTGACCCCCTTTTCCAAAGGAACACCAAGCCACTCACTGCGGACGACATCCTCGCCAAATCAGGCCTCAGCAAAGCTTCAAACCTTCAAAAGAAGCTCTGTGAGCAGTAGGAAACTTATTTCTAGCTGACAATAGCCCGTATAATTTGCAAGTAGCTTTAAACTTCCTGTTTTTCACTACTGAAAACATACATAATTCCACAGATGTTGTGGCAGACAAAGAAGTAAAGCTGGGAAAGCGCCGATCTAGGGGCAAGAAGAGCAAGAAGCAGAGAGAAGAAGCAGATGTTGTCTCACAGCTGAGGGCTCGTCTGCTGGGAGAAGAGGTGAAGGTGGCAGTCACTGCTCCAGTCAAGGAGACCCTGTCAGCTGGGAAGGCTCTGCTGAACATGGGCCAGAGATTCTCCAGTTGGGTCTCCTCCCTCATCAAGTCATAACTCAATGATAATGACTTTGCAACTTTTTATGCACATTGACTGAGTATTATACAATATCTGGCAATTATTTCTTGTGAAATTAATCTTCATTATCAGAAAAAACACTTGTCTCTATACACGTGGCTCCATCAGCATAACCTCAACCTCTTCCTTGCAAATCAGCGACACTAAGCTGAGTCCTTCGCCTTAATGTCCATTTCGTAATGGCAACCCAGTAAGACAAAAGAGTGAAGTTGCTTTTGAATTACGCATCACAATATGGCAGCAGAAATGAAACATATCATGACTGTGCAAGTTTGCAATGAGCCATCTCAGCTATGTCTGTCACAATCTTGTTTTTACTCCATGTAGCGATAAGGAATGCAATTTAGTGACAGCTGAAGTTGCATTGTTACAGCTTAGTTCAAGGTGCAGTACAGATGTATTGTTCAGTGAACATTAATTGGCATAGTGAAAGTGGTAATTAAGAAACTGGTAACCTGAGTAACTGGTTGTATCACCTGCACATTTCTTGGATGTTGAATGTTTATATAAGGAGTATTGAAAGTGTGTATATAATATGCATGGGTGGGGACTAGCTTATGGCCATGGAATGCTCTCATATGTTCCATACATTTTTATATGTGTGGGGTAGACATGTCACTGCATTCCTTACATCCACTAGCCCTGCTTTTGAATAAATACCACACCTGCATAAGCACACAGACCTATATACCGAGAAGTGGCTGCATACAAACAGCAAGCACAGCGCAGTTGTATTAGGCTCTGGCTTATAGCTGGCTGAATCCGCAATGGCTGTGGTAGGCAGTGGCACTAGTGGGGGACTGCCCTTCAAGTTTGTTGACAAGTACACCTCCTCAAAGTATGGATGTGATGTTTGCCAGGCTGTTCCAGGCAGTGCCCTGAGAGCCCAGTGCTGTGGAGCTATCTACTGCCAGCAGTGTGCAGAGTTGGTTACATCGAGTGCAGCAATAGCAGGGGAGCAGAGAGCTCCAGGCCCATTTGTCACCAGAAACCCTGCAGCCAGCACTTGCACAAAGTGCAAGAAAGCTAACCTACGCTTGGTGCAAGACACCAGCCTCCAGCAGAGCATAAAAGGGCTTCAAGTCGAGTGTCCGAAAGCCGGTTGTGGATGGACGGGAAACTATTCAGCCGCAGAACCCCACCTCAAGCAGCCTCATGACGGCGATGAGGAGATCTACGATAATGAATGCCCGGTCCCCGAGCAAGAGCAAGAAGATTATGAGGAGATGCAACTCCTTCCACAGCACGATCCTGGGGAGGAAATATATGAGGATACGGGTTCTCTACAGCAAGGTGAAGATGTGGTGGAGGAAATATACGAAGATACCAGTTCCCCACAGCAAGATGAAGATGTGGCGGAGGAACTGTATGATGATACTGGTCCCCCACAGCAACTGGAAGACGTAGAAGAAGACTATGAAGATACCAGCCCCCCACAGCAACTGGCCCCAGCTGAGGGAGAAATATATGAAGCTCCTGGTCCTGACTCTCAAGATATGGGGGAGCAAATCTACGACAATGAAAGCCCGGAAGCAGCTAGGCCTACCAACCCCAGTCCACAGCCTGAGCCCCCATCCGACTATCGCGAGCTGGCAACCGCTGAGGCTAACCAGCAGCAGATGCTTGAGCCAATGCCCGACAAAACAGAGCAGCGAGCACTGACACAAATGTCAGCAGAGCAAGGCTCGCTGACCAGCTCCGATTTTGAGCGAGAAAACCCGTGTCTGCGGTGCTACAATTGCTCACACGATAGGGAGTTTGCTGACCTGACAAGATCAGAGAAAACGTGAGTCTGTTACTCAGTAAAAAGGCCATAGCTGATTCATTGAGTTGTTTACGTGAAATTGTCCACCAGGACACACATAATAAATTCTTTCAGTATGACAAACATGTAGACTAAATAAACCTTATGCAGCTGTCACCCACACACATGGTTTTCCTCCTAAAACACATTCCCCCTAGCTATAGCTGTTATGGTGCTATGACTCCCTCTTTTACACAGGTGCTATGTGATCGGTTTCCTGGCAGGGCTGCTGTGGATTCTCTTTGTTGGAGCTGTAGTGATAGTCTCTGTGCTAAGTGGCGTGCAGAAGTTGCATCGGGGAGATGCGTCTATTGCTCCCAGCTGCGGGGGATACAGCATCGCCCTTCTCTTGGCCGTTATCGTGGTTCACCTGGTCATGGCAACCTTCCTCATTTTCTGGATCTGCAAGGGCACCCGCAAGAGCTGCAGGGGGAGAAGGATGAATCGAGCAACCCTTTCTTCCCTGTGTCTACTCATCTTCATCTACGTCTTCGTAGTCGCCGGTTTCTCGGCATCGGTTCTCGTGTTCGTGAACGATTCGAGAAGCGTTGGTGTTGGCTCCAGTAATTCCAGCCTGGTTGACATGGGTGTGAGTGGGAATGGAAGTGGGAGTGGAATGGTTGGTGGTATTGATAGGAGTGGAGGAGGGGAGGGAGGAGGAGAAGACTGTGAGGGTGACATGGGTTCTGGGAGTGGGGATTTTGGCTCTGCTTGTGGCAATCGATCGGCAGAGGTTCAACCAAGAAGGGAGGAAAAGTGTGTCGAGTTGATGAGTGAACAATTTTTACTGGCGGTGGTGTTTCTTGGCCTGCTGGTGATTTTCATCTTTGCGATTTCTTGCTTGCTTCGCTATGAGTGCAGCCACAACGGTCTCTGCTACCGGAGGGAGTTTTATGACCCCACAGTCACCGTTTTTGAAAATGAGACTTCATTCAACTGAGTAACACTTATTAGTTAGTATTGATTGTCTTTTGCGCATAATAACCAATGGACCAGTTGCATGAGCGGCACAAGGAATGAAATTGAACGTGACGTCACATCCGGAGTCTCGTTCGGGCTCCAGCATGCAATGGAAATGGAACCGAGAGCGGCGCAGCACGTAGCTTGTATGGTATGCTCTCCAGGGTCTGTTGCACGTGTAGAGCCACACAGAACACATCGATTTCCAGTCATGATACTAACAACTATCCTTTCTCAGCCCAGATCTCCGCGCAGGAACTAGCTAGAGCGTCCGTTCTTTTCTCACACGTATATACCACGGTTACTGTAGTATCGCAAAAGTAACTTAAAAATAGAGCATACCGTAAAAGCTACGTGCTGCGCCGCCGTATAAACGGACGGTTCCGTAGAACGCCCGAACGAGACTCCGGATGTGACGTCACGTTAAATTATCTCGCCCACTTAACTTTGCACTAAGGGCGGGCAGGGCACGCGCGCTAGTGGACGCACACGCCCCGATAATAATGGCAGAACTCGGGCAACAGTACGAGTTTCTGGATCCTTCCCTCGCCGGTGACTACGAGTGTGGGATATGCCACCATGTCCCCAGTGATCCACACCAAGCCCAGTGTTGTGGAGCGACGTACTGCAACGCCTGCGCACGGGGGACCGAGACTGCGTGCTCTAATTGTGGGGCACCATCGCCCGTTTTGACGGAGGACAAGGCACAGCGGCAAAAAATTAACAAGCTCAAGATAAGGTGTTTACACTGTAGATGGAATGGAGAATTGGGCGACTATCATACGCACAGGCATTCCGATCTACCGCCCGCCGGCGGCGGCGGCGCAGCAGCAAGCTTATCGGAAGCCGATGCGCATGCGCAAGAGCGGGAATACCACGAATGGGACTTGCAGACTCCGTCACGCGGTCGTGATGAGGAAGAAGAGGAACAAGACAGTAGCGAACGACATCCGCTGATTGAACTTCAGCCACTGGCCGCAGAAGACCAAGATAAGGACATGGATGATGGACAAGACGAATCTTCAGATTACAATTCCACTTCGACTCCCTCTTTTTTCACGGCTAATCTTGCCACAAATAGGAGAAAATGGTAAACCCCATTCCTAGAATTTTAACTCTTTAACCAAGTTTTTCTGTTTGTTTCTACCAGTATATTCTGGAGTGGTGTTGTGACAGTGACGCTTTGGTTTGCGCTGACTGTTGCTGCATCAGTTGTTGCAGTGCTGGAGATTTTTGGGCGCATTAAGGAAGAAGACATCAGTGATGTATTCCCTGACTGTGGGTACAGCTATACCTTTCTTGTTGGAGTCTTGGCGGTCCAGTTTTTGGTGGCTGTTTGTGCCCTTGGGTGGTATCTATGCTGCTGCAAATGTGCTAATAAAAGGAAAGTGAGAATAGTTTGTGTCTCAATGCTCTGTTTCCTAACAGTGGCATACGCTGTTTGTGTGGTTGGGTTCTCTTCGTCTGTCTTCGTTAACGAACGTAGTGGAGACGTATCAAACGAGTCAGCAATAACTAGTGCAAGTGGAAGTGGGAGTGGGTCAAGCGGAAGTGGGAGTGGATCAAGTGGAAGTGGGAGTGGATCAAGTGGAAGTGGGAGTGGGTCAAGCGGAAGTGGGTCAAGTGGCAGTGGGTCAAGCGGAAGTGGGAGTGGATCAAGTGGAAGTGGGTCAAGTGGAAGTGGGTCAAGCGGAAGTGGGAGTGGATCAAGCGGAAGTGGCAGTGGGTCAAGCGGAAGTGGGAGTGGATCAAGTGGAAGTGGGCAGTGGGTCAAGCGGAAGTGGGAGTGGATCAAGTGGAAGTGGATCAAGCGGAAGTGGGAGTGGGTCAAGTGGAAGTGGGAGTGGATCAAGCGGAAGTGGGTCAAGCGGAGGTGGGAGTGGATCAAGCGGAAGCGGAAGTGGGTCAAGTGGAAGTGGGAGTGGATCAAGTGGAAGTGGGTCAAGCGGAGGTGGGAGTGGATCAAGCGGAAGTGGGAGTGGATCAAGTGGAAGTGGAAGTGGGTCAAGTGGAAGTGGGTCAAGCGGAGATGGGAGTGGATCAAGCGGAAGTGGGAGTGGATCAAGTGGAAGTGGGAGTGGGTCAAGCGGAAGTGGGAGTGGATCAAGTGGATCAAGCGGAAGTGGGAGTGGGTCAAGTGGAAGTGGGAGTGGGTCAAATGGGAGTGGATCAAGCGGAAGTGGGAGTGGGTCAAGCGGAAGTGGGAGTGGATCAAGCGGAAGCGGAAGTGGGTCAAGCGGAAGTGGGAGTGGGTCAAGCGGAGGTGGGAGTGGATCAAGCGGAAGTGGCAGTGGATCAAGTGGAAGTGGGTCAAGCGGAAGTGGGAGTGGGTCAAGTGGAAGTGGATCAATCGGAAGTGGGAGTGGATCAAGTGGAAGTGGGTCAAGCGGAGGTGGGAGTGGATCAAGCGGAAGTGGGAGTGGATCAAGTGGATCAAGCGGAAGTGGGAGTGGGTCAAGTGGAAGTGGGAGTGGGTCAAGCGGAAGTGGGAGTGGATCAAGTGGATCAGCGGAAGTGGGAGTGGATCAAGCGGAAGTGGAAGTGGGTCAAGCGGAAGTGGGAGTGGGTCAAGCGGAAGTGGGAGTGGATCAAGTGGAAGTGGGTCAAGCGGAGGTGGGAGTGGGTCAAGTGGAAGTGGAGTCAAGCGGAAGTGGGTGTGGGCCAAGCGGAAGTGGGAGTGGATCAAGTGGAAGTGGGAGTAGGTCAAGTGGAAGTGGGAGTGGTTCAAGTGGAAGTGGAAGTGGAAGTGGGTTAAATGGAAGTGGGTCAAGCGGAAGTGGAAGCAGGAGTGGAGCGAGTGCAAGTAGGAGTGGCTTAATAACTTTCTCCACCATCACTACAACAACAAACACTAACATTGACAAGCAACCCAAGTGTTTCGAACTGTCTAGCAAGCCATTTGCTCTGGCGGTGGCTTTCCCTACCCTATTCCTTCTGTTTATTATAGCCCACGGATGCTTCTTGGTGCTCGAGTGCCGAAAGCATGGCCGCTCTGAGCAGTATGAGCTGCTCACTGACCTAGTTACAAGCAGTGAACATGGAGCTCAGTTGCAGACTGCTAGAGCAACATTGTAAAGGAGAGCACATTAGGCTTGTGTTTGTGTTTGCGTAGATATGACTCGTTATGCCTCGTTATGCGTGTTGTGCAGTGTTATGGTGCATTATGTTGTGTACATTATACAGGTGCATTATGTTGTGTACATTATACATTACACTAAGTGTGGGGACATGATGTTGCGTAATTACACACAGTCTAGGTCTACAGATGGTCTGCTACCCTGATGAGAACCAATCAGTTTTGGTTGGGAGGTCCCTACACACCAATGGCCAGTCGGCCAAGGACCACTTATAGCCTGAATACAGTGTATATTATTATACTTCACCCATTCACACACCATTGGGCATTTTATGCCAAATTGCTCTTGTGAATATCAATCCCTGTTATGGAAGGTGGGAGGTTTAGAGTAGAATGGGAGGTTTAGAGTAGAATGTGAAGTATGTGGTAGTGGGAGGATCCCATAATATTGTGTGTCCATATTGAGACAGTAGTAATTGGGTGTGTAAAGTATGGCATATGTGGCGGAAACTACAGACTGCTTCAGTCAGTTTCAGTGGCCAGAAGGGTCGGATATGGCTTCAACGGAAGGCGCATTTCAGGTAAGTACTGATCTAGTAGCTGATAGCTCTGCCAATCAGGCTAATTTACAGACAATGGGAATTACCCTTGCAACAGATGGACTGCCAAGCGGAGCTACAAGTAGCTGATAAGCAGGCAATAGTTCTAGACGGTCTACAGGCCATGGATGAGGGCGAAGTTATAGACATTGGATCGGAAATCAAGCTGCCTATTGTGCCAGAAGGTGCAAATCTCATAGAGGACCAACAACCAGCAATCCTAGAGGTGCACCTTCCAGAAGAAATGGACACAGAGACTGATTCTGCCTTTTGTCCTCCTGCTGTCAGAGATACAACAAAAGCTGGCTATGACTGCAAATTTCTCGATCCAGATGTTGCATCCGAGTACAACTGCTCTATATGCCTGAGTGTGTCCAGAGACCCTCAGCAGACCAAGTGTTGCGGGAGCACCTTTTGTCTCTACTGCATCCAGGAAGCACTCGCCTCCTCCAAAGGCCCCAGTTGCTCCAAGTGCAACAGTGAATCTGTGGAGCTGATCCCAGACAAGGCCCAGCGGCAGAAAATCAACAAGTTGAAGGTCCGCTGCCCGATAGAGGGGTGCCGGTGCATTGTCGAACTTGCCGACATTGAAGCCCACAAGAGAGTGCCGCACCCCGTAACTCCACCAACCAACCTTCACAGGGAGTCAAGGCAGCAATACTATAACACACTGCCCATTCCACTTCACAAAAAGCAGCAGCCCAAGCCAGCAGAGACAGGTTGGAAGAGGCCTGTACCGACTCCGCGGGTACTCCTTTCAAAATCTTCAGAAAACGAACAACGCGACTTCCCACACCTGCCATTGTCACAACCAGATCAGGAGGTGCCAGGCAGCGACCTATCCAAAGACCACAATGAGCTGCCCGACCACTTAAACCTCACAATGACAAGGCCACGAGTGTCGCGACAAAGGCCAGACCCCTTCCCCGCCCGACCCAAAGAGGCAAAGAGGGTACATCAACATTGAAGCAATGCCGCAGTCCACAGTAATACCACAACCAGACACGTTACCAAACACCGACCAAAATGTACCGCGCCAGAGCCAAACTGAGCCACAGCTGGTACCACTCCAGGACCAAGCTCAACCGACAACAAATCAAACACACACAACAGCATCTGATGACATCTACGAGAATGTAGTTATTGCGCCAAAGCCTCACAGCGCTTGTGATCTCACTTTGCCAGAAGCAGGGTCTGAAACAGAATCAGCACTACCCGTGACCAGCAGTGAGTTCAAGGTGATTCTCAAACCTCGTGTCCCCAGAGATCGTCCTTCCTCCCAGTCACCTCCCGGCGAGCAAGATGAAATGGCCCGCCCACCATCGCCGCAATCCCTACTGCTTCCAAAACTGCCCCAATCACCTGTTAAACTTCAACACCCCGCCCACACTTATGACCTGACACCCCACGTTCCAAGCAGCACTACTCCCCAGCCAGATTATGAAGTAGTTGCTACTCCAGGTCTTGACGAGTTTGGAATGATGCACTTCAGGGCCACACGTGAAGAAGCCAACCCACAAAGGACAGTGCATATGGAAGAACACACCAATGTGGCCGTCCCTGATCCATCTCCGCTAAATGAACAGGAAGTTCCAACGCAGAATGTTTTTCCACAGTATATCAACGTTGCATCCCCTGGACCACAGTTGCCATTGCTACCAGACGACTTGCTCGCTCTCCTCGACAACCCAACAGCTTCGCCGCAACTGGATCAGGTGCAAGGACAGTCAACCTACAATGGAGCGCCACTTTCTCCCCTCTCCTCGCCTCAACTAGCGACACAACTGCTTACCCTGCCCGAACAACTCTTGAACATGATCCAGCCCGTGCCAGACGAAACAATTCAGCCCAAAGCCACTGACAACGAAAATGCACCACTTCTCTCGCCAACAGAAGGACCGGAATATGTAAACTTTTCACAGAATCGTGAAAATGAAGAAAGTTACGTCGAAATCTCTCCATTTCACGAAGGAAGCCAATCTGAGCAATCTGACTACGTTGAGGTAGCGTCACCACCTCAAGAAGAGACACCATTTGAATACCTTCCAATGTCACCATTCCACGAAGAAATCCAGCCGGAATACGTGGAGGTGACACATCAACAGAACGAAGCCGAGGAACAAACAGCGGACGACTACGTTCCGATGTCGCCACCTCCTCACACAAGCCTCGCTGACTACGTTGAGGTAGCGTCACCACCTCAAGAAGAGACACCATTCGAATACCTTCCAATGTCACCATTCCACGAAGAAATCCAGCCGGAATACGTGGAGGTGACACATCAACAGAACGAAGCCGAGGAACAAACAGCGGACGACTACGTTCCGATGTCGCCACCTCCTCACACAAGCCTCGCTGACTACGTTGAAGTAGAACCAGCTCGACAGAGGGAACCCAGCAGCGTTCCAGCCGCCCCACGACCAAGAGTTACCTCCAAAGAATCAGAATACGAGATCCCATTGCTCCAGGATATGGACCAACAAGAATACGAGGGTGTTCCCAGCGGAGCCCAAGCAACAGCAACTGCAGAACAAGCCCAAGCAAATGAGGCTCCAATGTTCCTACCCCTACTTCCACCTCCAGAAGTCGTGGCCACTCTGCCGCAGGCACGCGCCCCAGAGGAGGAAAACTACGAAACGATACCGGCAGCTGCTCGAGAGGAAGACGATACGACGGAACACATTTATGAGCCCTTACCTCCACCACGCTCGCCGCCAACACCAGAGGAACCTGACCAGCCAATGTACATCGACGTACCAGATCCGCTCCCAACATCCCCACCACCCGTTTTACCACCTCGTTCGCAGAGTGAACCACCGGAACCACGCCTGAACCAAGAGCCTGCACCACCAGTACCGCCGCGACCATCATCACAAGCCATCGCACCACCGGGAACCGCACCACAAGACCAAAACCAAGAGGCTCCAGTGGTCAGGGAAACGATACCAGCACCAGCCACAGACGCCGTACCGGCACAACCACCCGAGACTGAAATCATAAACCAAACAGAAGACGGTGTTGCTGCGTTGAATCAAGTCTTGCAGGAACTACAGCAAGGCAATGCACTCGAACTGACGGAATCCATGCCTCCTCAATACGATGACCTCAGCCAAACTCCACGATACATAGACCTCGTCCAAAGCCCCGCGGTTCAACAGAATCCGCTGCAGGCAGCTCCCAGCCCCCACGGACAGGCATACATCATACAGAACATAAACACAAACACAGCAACACGGGGTCCCATAAGGGCCGAAAACGTTGACATCCATTACGAGATGGGAGACAGACAGCATCACAGGAACAAGAACATGAAGAAAACACAAACACTGCTGTGAGTTTGTTGTTAGACTGTATAATACCTAGCTGGGCACTTAGCACACTGCTACAGGGGCATAAAACGCATCCTGGGGGAACTTCTCTTTGAACATTGACAATGTACAGCGTACACTTGAATCCAAAATGCCAACCATACATTTTTCAGGGGCATGAAATGCATCCTTTGTACACTTTACACACGCAAATCCGTGTGTAAAACATTTTTCAGTATACCTAGCACTGTTCAAGGCATTACACACGTGCTGACACTGATAATCCACATGCACGAATTCCCTAACAAATTACAAATCGTTCTTTCCCCCAGGGGTAATACTACACCTTACACCCAAACATAGCTGAAATTCTCTTTCTATTACATAAACAGGTGGCTGTCTCTCAGCATTCTGGCAGCTGTTCTCTGGATGTTGCTAGTCGTCCCGCTCTCCGCGGCAGCACTGTTGGACGCTTTGAAAGAAGTTGAAGCCGATAGGGCGCCGCTGGTTCCATCGTGCCACTACAGCGTCCCGCTGTTGCTGGTTGTTCTTCTCACGCACGTCCTCGCAGCTGCTTTCATCGTCTACTGGTTCAGCAAGTGTTGCAAGTGTGCACGCACCAAGAAGGCGAGTCGCTTGGCAACCCAAATGACCGCGATCATTGCCACGGTTTACACAGTTGTGATTATTTCGTTTGCCGTGTCAGTGTTTTTGTTTGTCAACAAGGCAACAAACTCCAGCAACGAGGAATCCACGACAACCCAAACCACCGTCACAACCATGGCAACCACTGCAACAGATTCAAACAACGACAACGAATCGGAAGTCTGCATCGAAACAAGCAGCGCTCCATTTCTGTTTGCCACGTTCTACCTGCTCGCACTGCTGATCTTCTTCGCGATGGCTGTGCTAATGACGTGCTGCGACTACCACTACAAACGAAAAGAGAGGAACTTTTTACTCTATCTCAGAGACACTGTCCGCGTTTATGAAAATGAAGGGAGGGAAGAAGATGAAGAGACGGCTCTATAATAATTATTGTTTCACTTACAAATTGAATGTATGAGTTATGTATCTGCTTCGTACTTTTTTAAACGTTTGTGTGTGTGTGTGTGTGTGTGTGTGTGACACCTGGACGTATTTTTTGAAATGTATGTACATTTTAAAAAAAATTCTAAACGCGTGTAATGTGTAGAAACTTGAAACGTCTCGACCATGCAAACGATCAACAGTTGTTTGCTGCGCATATTCAGTGGATTGGAGAGTAAAAGAATAGCAATAACACGTTTACACAGTGAATTATTCACACAGCAAGGTGAGGCACATGTACAAACAGTATACAAATGAATAGAGATAATATAATAATAGCTGGAATTATCACCATGTTTTGTAAAACTAGAAGAAGTAATGAATCATGTGCAGGGTGGAAGTAAGACATTAAGTTTTTTCTTTCTTTACAGGACGGCCAACACTGATTTATGTTAAGACAACAAACGAGTTTTGTTTTGCAGTAGATCACAGTTTGGCAAACAGTGTGAGGTTTTTTTGAATACCCCCGTTGAGTTATACATACATTGGTGCAGAAGTGTACACTTTCATCACGCTAAGGATACTGTTTCTTCAGCTTTTCCTCTTTCTCTTTCTTCACGGCAACCTACATACATACAAGCAATAACAAAATGTGACTGCTGTCAACAGTTTATTGTTGATCACAACTATTATCACAGGTCCTTGCAGCTTTGATGCTATGGCATCCCCACCCCTAAGCACTACGTTTGATAAACAGGACTACTTCTTGATCTTCTACCTTCGGCACTGCTTCTTGTTTCAACCTTTTGGTCTCCTGAAGTTTTGAAGTCACGTCCTTCTTGCTGCTTACCTTCACCAACCTCCTCTGTCGTGGGAATGGAAATATGGGGGAATGAGTACTGAATACGTGGCCGTATGGACCTAGTGTAACCTTGGAATCCGGCTGTGGGGAGGAAGAAGTCGAAGAATCATCTCGCGGCGAGTCTTTCCGGCGCTTGGCTTCTGACGTGGATGCTTCCTTATCCGAGGATCTCTCCTACAGAAGATGTTGAAGGATCCTCCAATAATAATGACACTACTTACATGTGTACTCTATTAGTATTGAAAAAGTATATTATTTTAAAACATCCTCAAGTTGTTGAACCTCCCTTACTCAGAGGTTGCTTCACCATACCCGAACTTCAGCGTTGAGCATGAACAGAAGTGTACGTTCGGTTCACATGATTGGCAAAACTCACTCGCTTTCTTTTCTCTGCATCCTTTTCTTTACTTGACGCATCATCTGCCTTTGCCTGGAGAGAGACAGAGAAGTCCACACATCACTACTTGAACAAACGCGTCTTTTCTATCAACAAGCATTGTGAATTAACCACAGGACCGAACACTTTAACACTTTAGATCACATGGCCAAGAACATACAAACAAATGTGATGAAGTAGCTAGACATACAACAGCTAGGACTGAAAGAAAGAAAGAGTAATTTTGGACTAAGGTCGTCAGTAACATACGTACATAACACACGTACATACACAACAAACGGAACAGTAAGAATTCTTTACAGAGGAAACAATCCGCGAAGAAGGGGCAACAGAACACATGGTTATATCTACAACACAGTCTCTTATGGGGATATCCATTACTTTTTCTTCGATTTTTCGTCTCTTCGATTCTGTAGTAAAAAACAAGAACAATTTTCACAAACGTCTGTTGCATTGGGAGGGGTGCATTGGAGGGGTGAAAAGGGAAAGTTCAGTGGCTCACCCTTTTCAGGTATAGTCTCTGTGACTTCGTTCTCAGAGAGCTGTCTCCTCTGCCCAGCTCGAGGTGAGGGGGTCGCGGTAGTCGTGGGGCCATTCTGGTTCACCACTGGGGAATTTTTGGTCCCCTTGGCCCCCCGCATCACTGGAGACGGTGCATTTGAAGGGCTGGCCCCCCTGCTGCTCGGCGTGGCTGCTCCGTCTGATTTATCCAGCAGAGATTTCGGCTTTCCTTTCGGGGCTTTGTCATCTCGCTTTCCCCGATCCTTTCGAAGTGGTCTTCTTCTCTGAGCTACTGTCGCCACTTCCCGACTCCTCCTCTGTTGATTTCCCCATCGACTTCGCTGACTTCTTCACCTGGTGATGGTTGTTGTTCCCGCCGTTCTCCGCCGTCGCCGTTGACGACACAGCCTCCTTGGTCTTCGTCTTTGCCGTCTTGGACGCAGAAGAAGAGGTAGCAGCGACGCCATTTCCGCCCGTCTTTGCCTCTCGTCTTGCTGCAGATGCTGCGGGAAGCTCTGGATTAGGTGTGGACGGTTGTTGCAGCTCAGAAGTGGCGCTAGCTGCCACCGCCTCTGAAGCAGACTCTGGGCTCTTACTCTCTTCACCTTTTTCCTTCGTTGATGCCAGCTGCTCCTTCTTCTCCTTTTCTGCTGCTGCCCTAGCCTCCGTGGCCGTGAGTGCTCCCTTCACTTTGGTGATCTTCTGCGGCGGTTTCTCCTCCGGTTTACTGGCAGCAGCCTTCTCCCCCTTCTCCCTCGTCGCCTCTTTCTCCTTCTTTGTCGTCTTCTCTGTGGCAGCTGTCGGTGGGGCAGGAGTAGAGGCCGGTTTAGCCGAAGTCGATGCCTCTCCTTCCGTCTTCTGCGCCTTCACTCTCTCCTCACGGATGTGGAAGTCAGCTTCTGGAACCAGATTCTGCTTGTGCAACTTCAACATCCCAGCATACCTGTAAGCACGAGAGCAGTGAGATGATATTATGCATCGTCTACTTCTATCTAATTCTCTCCTCTGCTAACGATATCTGGTTCCTCAGAGTTAGGAAGTTTGGTTTCATTAGGATTTCAATCGAAAGATGGTGTTTATGGAAATCATCACCGAAACCAGATAAATGCACATTCAAAACAGCAGTTTGCCCCGTATTAATATGGGATATCCTGAATTAACTCGGGACAAGGTAGCTCACCCAATGGCAAGAGCATACAAGTCAGCTCTCTTTTCCTTCTCTTCCTCCATGATTTTCTCCACTCTCTTTTCCAGCGCTATTGAGAGGTGGTAGACTTTGGGGTAGTACGGCAAGACTTTGGTAAGGACGATCAGGCCGTTGCGAACCTAACAGTAGAGGTAGGATAAAGAGGAAGAGCGAGAGAGAAAGAGAGAGAGAGAGCAGAGTGGATAGAGAAAGAGAGGGAAACAAAGAAAAAGAGGAGGGATTAGGAGAGAGGTTAGTACATGCTGATGAAGAGTATCATTGGCTATGGATCTTTGACACAGACTTTCACATGGTATAAGGGTAAGGCAAGTATTGACCTACATACAACAATTCCTCAAACTATACAAGCAGCAGATTTTTACCCCCGCACACCGCCTGTCCCTTATTCCGTTTAGGTTAAAGAGAAGCATGATTCAAGTGCCATTATAGCAATACCTGCATGTAGTCTTTTGACTCCAGTAGAACGACCAGAGCCTTGGTGAGCTTGAAGTGCCACTTGAACGTGATGTGGCGATAGTTCTCGTAGTCGAGGTACTGCATCTTCTCTGCCCCTCCGGCGGAACTGCGCATCATGGAGATGAACCCAGGGGTACGGGCACACTCCTGTGGGGGGTGGGAGGGGGGCAACAAATAGAGGAAATGGGAACTTGGAGGGGGTTATTGAAAGTGCACTATCACCATAATGCAGCAGCTATGCATGTGTAGGTCAGTACGGCTGTACATGTATGGGGTACTGAGAATTTAGTAAAAGTGTCCGAAGAAGGAAGGACAGGCCAAACAACCACTTTCAATAATGCTGGGGAATGCAGTGAAAGGTGATATGGAGGCTAAACGTTTCGTACTTTTATCGAAACCACGGAAGGAAGGACAGGACAACTAACCGTCCTGAATATATTGACTATAGCTGGAGAGTGCAGTGAAAATACCGCTTGGCAAACACCAATAGCTAACCTGTTCATAAAGTGTCTCTGCTGCGTGCCATTTGCTGACTATCTCCAATATGGCCCCCAGAAACCTCCCTGAGAGAACACACACATTGACACATCAATACGCCCCTTTCACCATTGGCATCATGTGCATATATATACAGGATGTTTCTATACCTGTACTTACCATATCTTCTGACTTCATTTTCAGTACAGCAAGCCACAGAGTAGGAAATATCAGAAAAAGTCTGTAGGAAACAAAATGAAGAAAAAAAACCGAGCAGTACTTGGATGATAAAATGACAGGGAAAGGAGAGAGAAGGAGAAAGGGAAGGAGAGAGAAGGAGAAAGGGAAGGAGGGAGAGAGAAAGGGAAGGAGAGAGAAGGAGAAAGGGAAGGAGAGGGAACGAGAAAGGGAAGGAGGGGGAGAGAAAGGGGGGTTGGGTTTGACGGCTCACTCGGTCGAGAAAGAGGAGAGTGGAGAAGTTTGGAGTCTGTTGAGTGTGCAGCATGTACACGAACTTGGCACAGAAAATGGCGTCGGTTGCTGTGAACCGACACCTCGGAAAGATGCACAGCTGCAAGAACTGCGTGATGGTCCGGTTCTTTGTCACTTCTGCAGGGACAAGGCAAAATAAACCGGCAACCTACATGATCACGTGACTATCACAAGACAAACAGCACACATCGATCACATGACATCATCACTGACTGTCAAAAGTGTATTGAACGTATCATGTGACAATCACATGACAGCTCACTGGCGGTAAACCATGAGTCTTTCTCCTGCTTGATGCAGCTGTTCACGAGACGATGGTTGTCCTCCTGTCTCTGTTTCTCTTCCTGCAGCTTCTCTATCAGAGCCACACTTCGCTCCTGCTCCTTCTTCCGCTTGCTGGAGGTCTGGCGGGAGAGGAGAGGAAGAAGGAGAGGGGAGAAGGAGGATGAGAGGAATAAACATCCCACCAATGTGTACACCTTTACCAGGGTATTCTCTATACAGAAAATAGGCCTTTCCTTTTCACCAAACTTTACCTCCTGAACTATAGATTATGCCCCCCCCCCCCAAGTTCATCTTTGGTCCCTTCCTGACAAGGTACGTATTCCTGATTCTTGTAAACTCCAGTAATCTCCAGTAAACTCACCATATCAGACTTGTCGTCGATGTCCTTGATGGCCTCGCGTGCCTTCCTCACTTCGTCCTCGTAGCGACCGGTCGGGACGTAGAGGTCGTACAGTGAGAGGACCCAGAAAGTGGTGTATAGTTTTGGAGACATGTCTTCCCAGACCTTCGGTGTGTGCAGCTGACGTGCTGCCTCTACCACTGGGTCCAGCACTGAGTACCACGCACAGTGGTAGCTTGCCTGGAAGAGGTATAATTATAGGTGAAAACATTTTCACATACATATATACATCTGCTTCACATTGAGCCCTATTATAGCGATATTATAGCTGGAAAATCTTCATGGCATCATCTTAAAAGCGTTTCCATCTCTTTCGTATATACAAAGTGGCTTGCTGTGTGTACTTACTTGCACAGGGTTTCAAATGGAGTGCTGCTTGAAGTACACGTACTATGTTATGACAAACTTAATGATGGGAAAGACACTGGGCAAAAAACGAATACCATTGAGTTACATACACACATGCTTGATTTTCGATTTTTCACTACATACATAATTATTCACACCCACACACAATTAAGGTCTAAAGCATGCAAAATGGACCATTCTAAGCTCTGTTGTAGAATGTGTACGCAATTCTTAAGCTCACCTCTTGTGCAGAAGCCTTTGCCTGTTTACTCAGCCCCACCTTGTCTTTCTCTGCCTTTTCTGCCTCGAAACTCTCCTGTGGAAACGAGATACCGTCTTCACAGTCACGTGACACACTACTCAGACCACATGATAGTCACGAGAGTACATTACAATACCACCAGACCAGCTTATTTCACTTGCCTTGCTATATAGAATGAATGCACCACAATACCATTCTCGTGTGAGTGAATGTGAGAGCAAAATTTCGGTAATTTTATGACACAAAGCATTACGGTCCGTGTGGTGTACATACAAAAATCGAAACAATGCAGCCAACTAACTGGGCTCGCTTGGCTTACAAACTTTAGGGACTATGCATGAGTATCACATGACTGTCACATGCTCACATTGATGGAGCTCTTGATCAGTGGGCGGAGCATGAAGAAGGCGGCGTCGGCTGGGACGTGGTATTCTAGTCCGAGTACGTCGAGTGGGGGAACTTTGTAGTTATAGTCGTCAGGGTTGAGGTGAGTGGAGAGGAAGCCAGCCGAACTGGACCAGCGTATCCAGACACTGCAAACACATATATATGTGAGAACACACAGTTTGGAAAGACAGTAGTTTGAATGGGGAAGACCAGCTTTTGTCTGGGAGCTGTAGCTCAGTGTGTAGCCTACTGGACTTCCAGTCACGACACCTGAGGTTGAGTCATCGGTGTTACTCATTCCCTACATGACTTTTTTTTTATTACTTCACTCGGCCTTAGATACACACATACACACACAGTGTTTGCAATATTTTCACTTTTGCATTACCTAAAATTCTCGTTACCTGTATACATACAGTAGTGTCTTGTAATTATCAAAACATGAAACGTGGGGGTAACATTCATACATTGTCGTAGAGGTTGCAGACAAGCTTCAAGTGCCGGTTGGCCCCCTCCCTGTAGATGATGCCGTCTCTCTGCTGCGCCATGAGGAGACAGAGAGGTAGGCTGAGGTCGGCCTCCAGCAACGCCTCGCGAAGACGGTGGGACGATTTCTTGGTGTTCCGGACTTGACTGAAGTATGCTCCCTGTATAATGTGTCCAGAGATGGCAGTCATTTTGTCCCCTTCTCACACACACACTCTATCAATAAGGTTTCTTTTTTCATCCAAAAAGTTGGTTGTCTAGGCCTGTTCCATATAGAAGACAAGCACACCTCTTGTGTGCTTCATGCTACACTTAAATCTCCACTGTAAAAGGCAATGTTACTCTAATTCATTCTCTCTCCTCTCCTCTCTTGTCTCCCTCTCCTCTATCCTCCCTCTCCTCTCCCCCTCCATCCTCCCTCTCCCTCACTTCAGCCTTGAGTAGTTCTCCACCAGCCAAGGCCTCCAGCTGCGACTGAGTGATTTCATCCGAGTTCTCAATTCCCGACATCTTCTGCACCACTTCCTTCAGGACCAACAAGTCAAAACTAGCATCGGAAAACGAGAGAGTAAAGATTGCGAACCTAGCCTACTATTGTACACACCTCTTGGCGGCCTTCAGTTGGTTGGCTACATACTGCAGCAGTCCAGTCAGTTCTATTGGATACTTTTTGAACACATTAGCACTGAAGTTTGCCAGGCCTGCAGGAGGGAAATGAGGCGAAAATATTGCTGGATGGCTCGTCAGTCTGAGGCATGTAAGCTTTCTTTTCTTCCCAGCAGTGGAACCCCTCTCTAAGAAAATCCTGAAATGAGGCACCTCTCGATCTAACAGGGGCAGTTTCTTGCATACAGTACAGTTCAGTAATATGAACACTTTCTTAAGTCCCATTGGTGTCTATATCAAAATGAAGTCCACCGTATTGCATGTGAACTTAAGTAGAGGTACACATACCACAACCAAAATGTGGCCAGAGGAAACTACTAGTTACCTTGGAGCCAGTTGGAGATGTTGGTGTCTTCGTGTTTCAACCTCTCCTTCTGCGGATGTCCCAGCGCCTCTATGACCACATCTATCACACTCGCTCAGGAAAAACAGTGCGTATTCAGGGGAAGTGGCAGTGTTGATCGAATTTGGCAGTGATTAAGGCCTGTGTTTTAAGGGGTGGGGATCATTCAAAAGTGACGCAAGACAAAGAGTTAATTCGTGTCACAAAGAGGAACGTCCATCGCTAGTACACATATACACATAAGGATACATGCCAACACGTCGTAGGCCATGGGAGTCAGGTACTTCAGTGCATCCACCACCGGAATTATGAAATTGTCGTAGCGCTGAATCTGCGACAAGACCTGCAGAGGAGACAGGTAGGTAGGGCAGTGACGGTGGTGTGGGGAGGTAAACTGAAACTGAAAGAGGAGACGAGAGCTCACGTATTCGAATATGATTCCAGGGTTACTGTGGCTCAGTTTCCCGATCATTCTGCCGGACGGCTTCACGTTGTCTTTCGTCAGCCGCCTACCGCGAAACACAAATAATACACAATGCAACATTTTTGCCACGTCACCACACGTGTCATGGAGCGAGAAAAACAATGATATTCTGCATCGTGATACGTTCACCAATTTGTGCACCTTTGCATTGCACTCGCCAGTGACGTATATACAGTGAACAAGGGTATGTGTGTGCATTGCGGTATCTCAGAGTTGGTAGAATATATCTGTTTCACGGAGATATCAATCGAAAGATGGTGATTCTTTCATCATCACCGATACCACACATTGGACACTAACTCAACTAGTGGTGGCAAACACGGTCCACAGTCAAACCAAAAAGAGACCGCAGTAGCTACAACTAACGAGTGGTGGCAAACACGGTCCACAGTCAAACCAAAAAGAGACCGCAGCTACAACTAACTAGTGGTGGCAAACACGGTCCACAGTCAAACCAAAAAGAGACCGCAGCTACAACTAACTAGTGTGGCAAACACGGTCCACAGTCAAACCAAAAAGAGCTAACTAGTGGTGGCAAACACGGACCACACTCAAACCAAAAAGAGACCGCAGTCTATAAGAGTACCAAAATGAGCTAGGCCGCGGCAGTCTCACTTCATGATGTATCTTCCCTGTGAGAGGGTCTGTGTTCTGGCCTCCATCAGTTCAGGATAGATACCGTATGATCTGTTCTTCCACCTCCCATACAGTTCGTACCTACACACCGAGGTGTATGAAATTATAGTTTATAGCATACCAGCCATGCACACACTGTATACACCAAGAACAACTACATGTATCTACACATTGGTAACTTTGCACCAGAAAAGAAAACGATATTGGAACCCACAGCACTCTACATTCTGGAGGATTCTACCCACAGTGAAGGGCAGCTCACACTGGGTGGATGTGCTCAAAACTACAAAAGCAAACCTCAAATAAATCTGTGTGTGGTGGTGGCATAGAAAGCTGACATGTATATAAACAGCATGCACACATAATACCAAAAGACCAAGAGAGTGACACTATGTGGACATGAAGTGGGAGAGAGAGAGACCTCCTTTCGTAGGGCAGCTGTTTGAGCATAGACCACAGCTCCTCCGAGATTCCACAGTTACAGCTGAGGAGGGACACGGAGGGAAGGATGGCCTCATCCATCACCGTCAGAAACCCATGAAACACGTCCATCTGTACCAGTCAGAGAGATAGATATTCGTGCTTAGCAGTGTCAACAATATATAATGCACATACGTAATGTCGCAACAGTTCAAATAACTACAGCACATATGCGCTTATATATAATGGAGTATATACTTACACACAGAGCCAGCAAAAATAAGAAAAATAAGCTACTACAGCAAGAATTGGCCTTCACTTAGAAACTCCAAAAGCGACTAGTTCATGGAGGACGAATTGACTTTTAAACTTTTTCTAGTGATTGAGGGTTGTAGAGGGCTAAACTACACCTTCCTATAAAAGAGCAAAGGTAATTAATGAACTGACTATCTCTTGAGAAGGCGGGTCGTCCTGTGCAGTAGAGCGACCAAGACAACCGCCGTGTTCCTTGAAGAAGGCGCGGCCGAGTCTCAGCAGTTTCGTGAGGAGGATGGGGTCAGAGTGCAGAGAGGGCCCAACACAGGAGAGCATCTGGAAGACGTGTGGAGTGAGATCGGTGAACTGGTGACATGGGGTGCAGAGTTCAGGGGATAAGGAGGGAGAAGACGATTTGGAGGCCTTCGGAGCGTACCTGGGAAAAATCATTAAAATACTTACTCTATAGCTGAAGAGTGCAGTGCTAAATTTCAGGCACTTAGGTTTCAAAATCACATGCGGTAGAGATTTGAAACTCAACATGCGGTAGAGATTTGAAACTCAACATGCGGTAGAGATTTGAAACTCACATGCGGTAGAGATTTGAAACTCACATGCGGTAGAGATTTGAAACTCACATGCGGTAGAGATTTGAAACTCACATGCGGTAGAGAGGGTCCAGAAGGAAGTGGATCAGCTGGAAGAGGACTTGGGAGATGGCGCCGCACCAGGAGGGGAGGAGGGGAGGGAGGTGGGAGATGAGGGACGATGCAGTGGGCCAATCTCCAAGTCTTATCGCCGCTATGAGCAGTCCCAACTTCTGGTTAGTGTCTGCGTCCAAGATCTTCTTACGGTACTCCTGCAGTTCAGCAGCAGACGAGAGAGAGAGAGAGAGAGAGAGAGACAAGTCAAACTTTTAATACAGACATGACAGAGTGGAAAAAGAGAAGGGGAGAGAAAGATGAAGGGACAGAAGGAGAAAGTGAAGAGATAAAAGTAGGAAAAAGAGGGGGGAGATTAAGAGGTGAAAACGACAAAAGGAAGAGAGAAAGTAGAAAGAGGGAAATGTAGAGTAATGCAATGGGATGAGGTCAAAAAGAGACCAAAGAGGGTAGAAGGGTGGCAGAAATAGAGATATGGTCACCTGCTTCTCCTTCTCGATCTCGGACTCTTTACGTCTCTCCTCCTCGGTCTTCTCCTGCGGGACACTCAAGAGTCTCATACAGACAGGGAGAGAGAGGTGGGGGGAGCAGGCAGCTAGCAGCAGGCCTGGAAATTCTACACACGGGGGCCCAGGTCCTGCTGACGCAGTGGCTTAACTCACGGTGAGAGAGACTATCATGGCTTTTTTGGCCGCCGTCTGCGCGTCTTCCAGAGAGGACTCGTAGAATTCTCGCAGCGTCGAGTCGCTCACACTCAACTGTGCGGTGATGTAATGACGATGTAATTGACGAGTCAGGTGGGGAGTCATGTGACGTACGTGTGGGTAGAGGTCGGTGAGGGAGACCAGACCTTCGTGGAGGAGTACTGCAGCCAGTCGAAACAGGTGCTCAGACGTCTCAGAGCTCTGTACAAATTCAGTGACTAGTAAACGCTACACATACATACATACATACATACATACATACATAAAACCACTTCTATATACACACATAAAAACAACTATGAGGTGCAAGCAAGATGTCCCCTCTTCTTTAAGTCCCCTTCTCCCCTTTCAAAATTGAAACCCAGACAGGTTTTTCTTACTATTGCACAACAACCATCGTAGTGGCAGATATATATACATCTAATAAGGGAGGGAGGTTATACTTGTACATAGCAGGCACTCTACGTACCCTCTCTGTTTGAATTTTGTCAAGCACAGTTTCATGCTCTTGTTGCCTTGCTTCGCACTGGTTCTATAGTAGTGAGCCCCTGAGCTACATATAGAGGCTGTGTGTGTGTGTATACCTGGCAGCTCTGAAATTTGAAGCCGAGGATGTTAACGAACGTTGCCTGCTCGCAGGGGTAACCCCTCAACAAGGCCAGGAAAAACTCTGCATCGTCGTGGTAACAGGAACACGCCTCCATGAGGACGTCAAGGACTCTGTTCGGATCCAAGTTGAACCGACCTTGAGGGAGGGAGGGGGAGGGAGGGGTGTGTGTGTATGTAAGTTTCTTTCTTGGGGCTTAACCCCAACAAAATATGTACTTTACTGGGAGTGTTTCAAACATATAACGGAAGAGGAGAGGCAAAATCTAAGACTGGTCATAGCCTCATTCCTAAGCCTTCCTTTGTTACATGTGTATATATAGTTACATAATCATGTGGAATGATTGTTTCCCTTGTGAGTAGTTAAACCACACAGTTAGCCACGCATATGACACCATGTACAAAGGAAAGGCCAGCTAGGGTACAAAGCTCAGGGTAAGGGAGGAAAGAGTGAAAAAGAGAGAGGAGCTACTACACACCGATAAGAGAGCGGATGTTGTCGAGGATTGCAGGTACAGCTTCCACTGGCCTCCTCTCGTGTCCCAGCTCAGACACCAACTTTGAGTAGCCCTCGCTCTCCTCCCGAAACAGGTTAAACTTCTGCTGCTTGTAGCTACGCAAGTGTATATACACCACACCACCAATGACTCTACCACAGACAATGGGTCTTTTTAGCTCTGTTTATTGTGTGTGTGTGTGTGTGTGTGTGAGCCAAGCTTGTACATGTACAACTTGAAGCAGATACTAAAACAACTGCAGAGAAGGTGGAGAAGCAAGTTTTTAAGGGCCGATGTGTAGGGATGGTGTATAGGTAAAACAGGGTAAAACTGATGGCCTTTGTACAACACTATACAACCAAGTAAATGGCAGTGAGTATATACTTTCTAGCAGCATGCTGTGGTTCATCTTACAAGAGTTTCGTCTTCGTCTTGACGTATCTCTGGTTGAAGTTGGCCTTGGACACCACCAAACCTACCATCTCCAGCGTGTCCATGTCGAGCCTCTCCTTCAGTAGAGCATCGCCTAGCAACGGCTGTAGTAGGTATATACAGGTCACGTGACATGAAACAAGGTGTCATGTGATTTACGTTTGGGGTTTTGGGTACACAATCATGATGAAAAATGCTTCAGAAGATACAAAAATGAATGCATGCACATCGATAAACACAAAGGCAGAGTTATAAAGCACTATGATATAATCACGTAATGATAACTATGCTTTGGAGAACATAATTAGCAAACGAAGCAAGCATACCTTGTAGGCCTTGCCTATGGTTACATACGTAACCTTATGAAATCTCTACCACTCAATGTGCATGTATTATTGCTTGCGTTGTTGCATTCGTTCTAGCGATGAAAGAGAGTTGGAAATTACAGAGTGATCCATACCCTGAAGGCCTTGACTAGAGCTCTGTATGTAGTCTGTTGCTCCTTGCTCTCACTGCACGACACATCTGCATCTGGTGACCCAGTGGAAATTGAGACAAGGAATACTTCACACACCTACATACGCAGGACCTCGCTAACTAGCAAGGTAGCCAAAGCCACCCTAGTATTGAAAATGCCAGGTGATATTGTATAATGTAGCCCTCCCTTGTATAATGCCATTACTCAACAAAGAGATACTACTGCAATCAATGCTCCTTCTAAGACAAACATGGAAAGGGAACATCAGTAAAGGAAGAGAGAGAGAGAGAGAGAGGCTAGTTTTACCCAGAACGGAGAGAAGGTCGGTCAACTGAGATGGAAAAGTCTCCGGACTTCCCTGGAAGAAACATACTCCATTTAACGCACACAGCAGGGTCGACAAAAGGATCCACTCACCAAGTTCGTGTTGAGGTCTGCAAAGAAAGCAGCTGCATCGTCGGTTCCCAACTCTCCAGCTACACATCTCTTCAGCAGGTCATACGCCAACTCGTGAAAACCTACGTAAAAGAACACGCTGTGTATGGAACTAGTGTATCGTAATAAAGTAAAAGCTTCACAGAGCCATTACCGGTTAACACAGTCAGTGGCGTGCATCCCTTCTTGAAGGCTTTCTGGAAGAGCTGTAACCTGGGCACGGACGTAGGGCCGAGCGGTAAAACAAGCGAGGAAACGCACACTTCCTTGACAACACATTGGGCTTGTGATTGACGGCCGCAGTGGGCGGTCTTGTTAGAACTGTGTAGTGGTGCCCAGCTAGCTTACGCCTCGTCTCTTCCCTTGCTTCCCCACTTCTCTAACAGCTTGTCCGGAACACACGCACATACGGGCCTCGAAGTCGCCGCCATCTTTATACTCGCATGCGGCGCACGTGGACTTCTTTCATATCTCCATATCACATACCACACACCGTTATCGGTCTGAAACTGAGATAAAACGCGCACCCGCTATGACAAGCGCATGCGCATGCTAGGGCTCTCCGGCTTCTTGTGCTGCTGCGAATCACATTTGGACGGATATCCTACAGAAATAACAGATTTATAATTTTGATGGACACAGGTAAGTGGGGCGAACTTACTGCAGGCACACGGAGAGCGCTTCACCTTACGAAAGGTAAGGGAAACTCTTCTGCCTCGTGGGATAATGGTAAACGATTGCTGGGTAGGATTTGATGATGTTTCCTGATATCCGGGCATGTGACAGTGGACCTCATCTGACTTTCTTGGAGTGATTCTGCACAGATAAGCGGCAGTCTTATCCCCAGACATATACGCAAGCACAAAGAATATGAACCATGCGGCTATATAGGAAAATCAGTTGGGTGAGTGAGTGTGTGTGTTGGGAAAGGGTCTGAACAAGACTAAGGCACAGACAGACTTTCAGCACTGACCCATGGCTCCAGAGATATCGCGATTCTTCTGTCATTACCAGAAGGCTCCTCCTCGGCAGAAACACTGCCACTTTTCTCCCATTTGGATGCCTGAAGTCCATCACCACCTGAGAACGAAAGATAACGGGTCTAAATACTTACACCTCTGGGGCAAAATAAGCATTGCACCTGTGACCCGAGACTGAGAGACGCAATTCTGTCCTCGAATGGAGAGTGCGTATCAACGTGAGGTGGAATACCTGTTGAAGGATAATACATGCACACACTTTAAGTACACACTTGAAAGCGTCTTCTCTTTAGCAACCATACACACAGAAGATAGACCACTATTTATAGCTATACTTTTATTACATGAGTTTCGTACAAATATTACTGGAAATATCGAACATTTAACCTGAACTGAAAACCTTATCATTGAGGACACTGTTGCCCTCCAATACCTGCTCCAGGGAGATAGTCATTGACAGTGAGTTGGTCAGGCATCCATTGGAGCAACTCTTGACTAGTCATCTTTTCAAGTAGAGGGGTGCACACATCAGGGAGTCCACCAGGCAGAGGCAGGTCGGGATCAACTGTATTTCTACCATAGATAAACTCATAGCCATAGTGTCTAACACTACGATGTTTTAGAGTTGATGAAACGGGGAGGATTGGTGTGGACACCATAGCAAGAGTCGTACTTGGCTCAGAAAAGCTTATTTCTAAATCTTTGGGGTCCTCTGCCGCAATACCATTTGGAACTGTATCGTTTAAGTGAGAAACCACTGAACTAGGCCTAGATGTAGAAGAAGTGAAGTAACTAAGTAGTTCTCTCTCTTCTGCCAGTGATATGAACTCGGGGATAAGGATAAGTCCAGGGGGTAAGTGAAAAACTACGAACCACATCAAATTTCGATACACTTGCCGGGATATTGTCTACGAGACTGAGATAGAGATGAAGTGGAGGCCCCTGCAATAATGCTGGAGTTAGCAAGTGATTGATATTTCTTGCTTTGCAGATATCCTGTACACAAAGGCCGTTGTAGTCCCTCAGTAGCTCAGTTGCCTTAGTCTCTCCTGTCACACTTGCAAAACTAAAATCTTTAGACTCGGGCATGTACAGCGTGTCAACGCCGTCAAGTAAAGCCGTCAGAACCTCACAACTAAGACCACTCCTCGTACCACCGTTCCCGATAAAAAAGTGGTAAACTGAAAGGTCGCCTGTAATAGCAGGGAGTTCATCCAGAAACCTGACGCCCATTTCTGGTTCATTGGTCTGAAACTGCGCCTGCTTTCTTCGAATCTTCTTCAACAACTTCCCCTTCAGGGCCATGCACAGAAGATACGTATCTCTCGTAAACCACGACGGCCGAGAGTTCGGGCGGAGTATATTATACTTGCAAGTGACGCGGTGCGCTTCAATTGGGAAAACGTAATGCGCTCCAATTAGAAACCATGACTTGCGGTAAAAAACAACGGGCTTCAGTGTGTACAAAACCATGGTATAGCAAAACAGAGGTTCTCAGTTGGTTTTACATAAAACAGAAAACTAACATTCCATTTAGCAACAACCACTGCCACCACCAGCCTCTGCTTTTTTCTCAGTTTTTGTTAGGGATACAGTGTTGGGTTTTACGCTCGCGCCCCCAACGCCACTGTGGGGCGATTTTAGCTTCTTGTCCACGTGAGTGTCCCGCAGAGTCTTGGCCAGCTGCAAGAACAGGGCGTCAATGTTTTCAGAGTTCTTTGCCGAGGTTTCTAGGAAGGGCATGCCGTTCTCGTCTGCAAACTGTTTCCCCATGACATTTTCGATTTCGCGGTCCGGCCGGTCGCTCTTGTTCCCAATGAGAATCCTGTGAACACTGTTCCCGGCGTAGCGCTCCACCTCGGCTAGCCACTCGGGGAGATTTCTGAAGGTGAGGGAGGCCCCGATGTCGTAGACAAGGACGATGGCGTCTGCACTACGGTAGTAGCTCTGTGTGATGGTTCTAAACCTCTCCTGGCCAGCCGTGTCCCATATCTGGAGCTGAGGTAAAGGAGGAGGTAAAGGTAAAAGAACAGGAAGTGCGAAAACAAGGAAGAACACATACCCAAAGGAAACAATTTACAAGTTTAACCACAGAATTGAGCAGTATGTCAACGAAGCTGCACACACAATAAGTTGATAATAAGGAAAGGGTAGATGGTGGAAGTGGGAGTCTGTCACACATGATGTATGAAAGCAGAGCTTGTTTGTTGGACACATAGTCTCCACGTGTGTGGAGCGTAGGTTGATGCACAGCAGGTGGCCTGGAAGGTGGCTGTGTGTATCTAACACCCTCTGACTACACATTACCAGTCTTTACCATGACCACATCACTCACTGGTCACTTACCCACATGCTGACAGGGGAAAAAAGATAACTAAGGTGTATTCACCATCAGGTGATTGGATCTTGCTCCATCAACCTTTTTAACAGTCAGAATTAGCAGAGGAATAAAAACAGCTTGCACGGGTCAAGCCTTTTATCTCAACATCACAGCCTGAGAACTGCAGCTTTGACTCTTGAAGCTGGCCCACTTAACTTCTTACGTAGCTTTCTTCCAGGCCTTTCCCACTATATACACTCATTATGTGGAGTGCATGATTAAAACCACACTCACTCAGCCATAGCACTTTTGCCATTGAACCTATATACACCCAGAGCAATAGGCAGAACCAATTACACATGCTGCAGAATGCAGGGAGGAGACTACTTCTCAAAAAGGCTAAGGAGCCCTTACTTTGACAGCACTGCTTCCAATCTGGAGAGTCTTGATGCAAAAATCGACTCCTATGGTGGGGATTCCTGCCGAGGTGAAGATTCCGTCGGTGTACCTCCGGACAATGCTGGTTTTGCCGACTCCCGCGTCCCCAATGAGGACTATCTTGAACAGATAGTCGTATTCCGTTTCCATTGTCTGATAGCGAGAGAGAATAGGTCGGTACGAAATTTGTCAGGTTGCTCACAAAGCTACAATAATTATACAGTTTATTGTTTACATGCAGTAGAGAAGTAGAGTACAACACAACCTACATGAGTTCTAAATATAGAACGCCCAGTACTGAAAGGGAGAGCATACAAAGTCACACCTTCCCTTGCGTATGTCGATTTTTGCATCTCTATAAAAGATGGGAAGTCAAGTGTACTGTAAAAGGCCTCGATGAAGCTTGTGAGACTTCGAATCCCCTTGAAGACCCTCACTACAAGCATTTTTCTTCTATATTGATGAAATTCTTGCCACCATCTACAGAGCAAGCTATTTGCTTACCTTACGCTAGAATAGCACTGGGCGGCGATCCCGGGCCTGCAGTCCACACGTCCAGTGAGTCAGAATGGTGAAATGGGTGAAAGCGGCGACGGAGGGCCTGAAATATCCTCAGAGGATGTCACAGAGAGAGCGACAGAAGGCGTGGATTTATTTTCTCGCACCCAAAAATTGATCATGTGACGCGCACGCGGCGTCGACTAGTGTGCGCGCCAAATTCGCGCGGTGGCCGCGCCAGTTTTGAAAAGTGTCTTTGAAAAAGCTGGACAGAAAATTGCACACGCCTAATGTACACAAGGGGTCATCACAAAGAGGTTGCTGTCCTCTGTGCTAGACTAGTCAGATTGAGGCTTGCATGTTCGTGTGCCAGCGACGCCAGTTCTTTCAGGAACTCGTCGAAAATCACAATTGCAAAGAGCGTGTTGGTGGACACCTTCTTGGGCTTGGTCCTTCGAGCCCTGTGGAGGGAGCGCGTCCGCTGAATCTCCGAGTGCGACCTTGTTGTAGTAGTTGGCAGAGGATCTTCTGTGGAATCCAGAGAAGAGGTGTTGTGCTGGTTGTGATTGGATCCTGTCTGTCTGTCTCCGAGCTGGGACACAGACAACCGTCTCGTTGTGAATCTTGCGACAATCTGGCTGGCCACAGACTCCTCCAACTGAGCGTTTCTGATGTGGGCTCTGTAGATCATTGTCTTGCGGGCTCTTCCGAGTCTCTTTTCAAAGTCTTCCTGTGACCTCGCGTGGCGGTCTACGGTCACCTTGACACCTTGGAGAACCTGGAGAGGGAGGGGTGGGTGAACGCGGGCATCCAACTGTACACTTTACACAACACTCTCATCATACTGTTGCATTCATTATAGCTATAATTTATGACATGTGACCTTATATAGTTTGTAGTGTTGTACACAAATCACACACCTGAATGTTAGTTTACATGCGATATAGAGTATGTGGTACTCACGTAGTATAGATTGGGGACACCAGGTCTGAGCACCAGCTGATGATTCAGCAGCAGAGACCTCAATAGTGGCTGAGGATAGTGTGCTAGACGGCTGATCACCCGAGTCAACTGTACATTGACTGCCGGTGGAGCGACAGCATCTCCGAGAGTTTGTCCATCAGCACCTTCAGTAGGAGACCCGTCTTTTCCTCGAATCTGCTGTCCTCAGCTCTCCGGGAGAATCTTGGAGATCTTCTAACAGCCTGTTGGACACTCTTATCCGCGCCGTCAAGCACGTCTCTCTCGTGTGGTGTCAAACGATCACCAGCACCGTTGTTCCTAGGATTATGGCTAGGTCCACTGTCCCGGTTCCGTGCCAGAGGGAGCCGGTACGACGTCGAGACTGTCACCGATCGAGTTCTGAAAGAACTTAGCCTTGCGAGGCTTTTCCCCTCCTCTTCCTCTTGCCTTGCCGCGTTCTCCTTCCCGGTTATGTCTTCCATTTCGCGGGATTTCCCAGCTTCTGTTCTTCCTCTCTCTTCTTCTGCAGCAGCGTCCCCCCTGGGCTGCTCCGAACACTTGTCGTACATGTTGCACCATCCTCGACATCGCGTCCAACACACTTCTATAGCTTCTCGGGCGGCGAGCAAATTACGCATGTATGACAGGGGAGGGGGAACGTACTCGAAATGAAACATGTCGGGCGACGTGGAGGTTTGAGTTAACGAGTTATTACCGAGGGGTTGACTCATTGAGGCCAAGCTTGATATGCTGATTAGACTACCAGTTGAGCTACCATTGCTCCCGCTGCGACTTCGCGGAGTCGGAGGAGGGAGAGGGACGACGTCGAACGGATTTGAAGAAACTCCGTTTGAGTTTCTGGTCGCCACGGCGAGGTGAGGGAGAGGTCTCGGCCGCTCTAGGTGTGCCGTCGAGTGAGGCTGGTGGAGAGGGGAGGAGGTGAGGAGGGGAGGGGGTGGGGGAGACCCCACGCGATTAGGAGTTCCTGGGTAGGAAGACTGTTGACTCTGTGTTGTCGTCGAAGTAGGTCGGATGGAGTCCAGGAGCATCTTCTCGGCAGTGATACAAGACGACGGGAGGAGCTGAAGAAGCTTCCTCGCAGCTTCTCCGTAGATGTCTGGGTGAGCCACCACCGGCACCTGATTGTGCATCACGTGACTCCCTGTCATGAGGTACCTGTATACATACCAGTTGTGTGTAGTGTAATTGGTGACCAAAGCTAGCATACCTAATTGCCTCACAATATACATGTAGAAACACTTAAACTCTTTACTCGTGTTCTAAAAACATCGACTCATTAAAAACTCTGGAAGTTTGGGGGAAAGCTGTTAGAACACTCTGAGACCTTGTCAACACCTTTAAAAAGACAACATTAAAGTCTAAAAAGGACAAAGTGTAGCCGTAAATCTCACGCTGACTTGAAAACTAGCTCCAGTAACACGTCTTCACAGTTCAAGTCAATCAGAACATACACCAGCTCCAAAGCCACTGTACAGGTCTGATGGGAACAAAGAGAAAAAAACCGCACCATTAACACACTCTAGAATGCTTTCAAAACTGTTGGTACAGAACATCAAAAAAATACAAAACACATCAAGTAAAACATACAGTATGTTTGTTCTATGTGAAAATTATACACGTGGACATACATATACCATAATTATATCACTATGCAGTAATGAGTTCTTACATTTATATTGGTACTGTTGATACTGTTGAGAATGATGTTGACGATGGATCTATCGTCGTATTTCCCAACCACCAGAAATTTGAGAAACTCCCTCATTAGAGCCATGTTAGTGATGTGGCCCAGGAAGAGGGCCAGGTACACCATTGTGACTGTCGCAGCCTCTTCACTCTTCTAGCATGATTGTTGTTGGGGGTGATTCAGTGAGTGAAACTAAAACGACAGTGTGTTTACTGCATACCTGGAATAGAGCTGGTCCGATTACTTGCTGTAGAAAACCGTCCCTTACCAAGGTCAAAATACCATCACATATCACCTTTGATGATATCTGCACCATTCAACAATAATTATGGCTGAGTACACTATCATCATAATAATTATTATATTATCATACTACTTAGAGCCACTGCTACATTTTGGAGGCACACTGCATAAATAGCAACCATATTATTTTGCTAAATATAAAAAGCATACCTCAGAATAATAGTTACACTAAAGTATGACGCAAGTTAAGTGCCTACTAGCACTGCAAGGTACTGTTCTACACTACCTTGCAACATTGCGCACATGTTACTTATTTTGAAGGGGCCAGGCCCACTTTTCATGCATGGGCATTATAAGTTGCAAGTTTGAAGCAAATCTCGTGGTGAAAACTTTGGACAGTACCTGAAGTACGGAGTTGCAGAAGTCCAGAGCGAGGTAGAACTGAGCGAGACCAGGAACACAGCTCTCTATCACTGGCAGGGGAGACTGCCACTCGTCCACGCTGTAGCTGACTGATGTTGGAAGGTCAGAGTACAATCCACTCAGCCCTGTGGCCAGCACCTTGGGGAAAAGGGGGAGAGAAAGGATAGGGGAGATAACTTGAAGCCCATTTTCTTATGTACCCTCCGTTATTTGTCTGTGTCACTAAACTAAGAATTTGAGTAAGGGAGGGTTCTACCTTGTCAACCATATCATATATCACAGTGTTCTTACAAATAAAGTAGGGGTGCAGGGAAAGTTTTCACAAAGCAATTACTCCTCTTCACTGTCCACCAATGTTACCTGTGTGGCTTGGAATTGACAGGACTATATATACAACAATTCAGGTTCTCACCTGACAAAAGTTGCTCTCAATGGCAATAAACTGACTCAGACTGGCGTGAGACAGCTGGTCTGCCAGAGACAGACACAGCAGGAGGGCGTCCCTGGCCCGATTACCAATCTCGGTCACGTCGTGCATGTACGGGATGAGTTGACTGAGAAGGATAAACCGGGCCGGGTGGTGCGCCTTGGCCTCGATGAAAAACAGATCCAGGAGCGACTGATTCATCTGGATGAGTATGCATATCTGGTGGAGGAGGGGGACGAGGGCCGACGCCATGTCCCCCTCCCGCGTCCCCTCGCAGGCCCGCAGGAGTCGATTCAGCGGCCGTAGGAACTGCTGGTGGATCAGGACATCCTGAACCGAGTGGGCAAACACTTCGGTGAAGAAACGCAGGAGCATGACACGGATTGCCCGACCGGTGGCCTTCTGCAGCGTGCTGAACACGTAGACCTTCTCGATGATATTCTGGGAGAGAATGACGGCAAGATTATCGCCGACTTCGCCCCTGGACTGAGGTCTCTCTCGAGACACCAGCTTCTCGACCGACGTCAGGTGACCTCGAAACTCCTCCAGAAGAAACGGGTCTGTCAGTTGAGCAGGGTCGCTCATAATTCCACCCAGAGCCGTGCAGTGTGACTCTATTTTTAGAGGAGTGTCCTGCTGCGAGGGTAAAGCCTCTCCTGTCCCTGTAGCTCTCTGTTCCTCACCTCCTCTCCCCGGATCCTCTTCGTCATCACTGCCGAAAGGATTGAGCCCCCCGCCAGCTCCTTTATCCTGCGTCTGTTCCATTGTTCCGGCACGACGGAGAGAGGTTTTCACAGGAGAATACTCCCCCTTCCAGCTCGAGACAAGAGATGGGGAACAGGCGGATCACAGATTGTACTATACAGCGTGAGGAAAAAGCTTGCGGGCAGCCGGTGAGATTACTCCAATTGATGCGCGCCTTTCAAGCCCCGCCCTTATCACATGACGTGAGAGGAGGGGAGAAAGAGACAAGAGGGATGGCGACGCTGGATATCAGGCTGAAGAGAGCCAACAAGGTGTATCGGGAGGGGGAGGTGATAAAGGGGGCGCTGGTTGTGACGAGCAAGAGCGAGCTCAGCCACACGGGTATCACGCTCGCCATGGACGGGACCGTATCCCTGCAGCTGAGCGCCAAGAGCGTGGGCGTGTTCGAGGCCTTCTACAACTCCCTCAAGCCGATCAACCTCCTCAACTACTCCTTGGAGATATCCAAAGCCGGAAAACTACCAAGCGGGAGCACCGAGATCCCGTTCGAGCTGCCCCTCAGACCCAAGGCCGGGAAGAAACTATACGAAACGTACCACGGCGTCTTTGTCAACATACTGTACACGCTGAAGGTGGACATGAAGCGCCCGTTGTTGAACAAAGACATGCAAAAGGTGTCCGAGTTTATCGTGGAGTATGCTCCGGGCGAGAAGCAGGAAGAGAAAGAGGTGAAGTTCACCATTTCCCCACAGAGTCTTGAAAACGTCAAGGATCGCGGCCGAGTCCCTGATTTTCTAGTTTCGGGGAAAATTGACACCGTCAACTGCTGCATCACAAAGCCTTTCTGCGGCGAACTGACTGTAGAGCGCTCTTCCTCCTCAATCAGATCAATAGAGCTTCAACTGGTTCGGGTGGAAACGTGCGGTTGTGCGGAGGGTTACGCAAGAGACCCGACGGAAATCCAAAACATTCAGATCGCCGACGGAGACGTATGCAAGGGTATTGTGATTCCTCTCTATATGGTGTTCCCTCGACTGTTCACCAGCCCAACGCTGGCAACGAGCAATTTCAAAGTCGAGTTTGAAGTCAACGTTGTCATAATCTTTCACGATGATAGCCTAGTTACAGAGAACTTTCCAATCAAGCTGTCAAGATTCTGATCGCCTGTAATTATTATATATAGTGCACAGTCATATAAACTTACAGGTTTACATCATTTGGCACATCTTTGTTGAGTGTAGTTTGAGCTCATGTTACAGTGTTTCGTTCTTGTTGCTTTTTTGTTGTAAATTATGTTAGCAAAAATTATTCCTGTTGAGTGTTAAAAAATTGCACGGAGTGAATAAAAAATTCAGGGAAATAATTCTGGCGAGAAGCATTGAGAGGGTGAGTCATTCACACTGCTCAGTGGGGTATAGGTGCATGCCTGCTGTACAGAAGTGTGGAGAGGGTGGAGCAATCTTCTCTTTGGAGGCTGTTTGAGGTTTCCTCCAGCAGCTGGGGTGCATCTTCTGCTAGCCTCCGACGACAGCTTCCCTACTGCCAGTGGGACGATAGGTCTGGGACTACTGAATAGCTCAGGAGACATGACACCTCCAGCAGGAGATGTAGCAGTATTACTGGTGTTTGTGCTAGCACGATGTGAGGGTCTTGATGCAGAGCTGGTGAATAGTTCAGGTGTGTATTGGACTAGTGGGGTACGTTGGAGAAGCGATGCGACATCACTAGTGGCTTTCTCAGAAGAGTTAAACAGTGAAGAATACCGGGCCGAGTGAGTTCTTCCGTATGTTGGAGAGGTATCAGCAGTGTCTGGTACAGAAGATGATTCAAAGGTGGGGAGTGCTACATTTGTGGTCAAAAAATTAGGCGATTGATCAAAATCGCACTGGAATTCCTCCAGGAATGACTCGCTGTCAGGTAGGGTTTCGCTGTCTTCGTATATCTGTGGAGAGTTCTTCTTCTGTTGAATGCTGTGTCCCTCGTCTCTCCAAGTAGACATCAGCTCACTCAGAACGTCATCGCACAACAGGACATCTTCGTCCTCCATGCAGCACGCAGTACCCTTTCCAGAAAAAGATGCACCAAGACCAACTTTCCAGCAACTACTGCTACTTTGAGCTTCATGTGGCAAGCAACAGTCCTCCGATTTTCCAATTTCCTCAAAAGAATCAGTAAAACCAGTAGCCAATCTTTTTGATAAACCACCATAACTTGATAAAAGCTTAAGTGGAGTATTTTGACCGCTAACAGATTTTCCCCATTTCTCCTCTGTCTTTCCAATTTCACCCACACCACCAGTGAAACCTGCAGGAGCTGTTTCCGAGAAATCATCACTGAGCTCATTAGAATCTGACAGTAAAACTGAGAGATCTAGCTGAGAGTTAGGATAAAGTTTGCCGTCACAAGCAGAGCTTTCGAGTGCCACCTGTGAAAGTTTAAAACTTCCAAGAGACGAAAACGAGCGCACTGAAACAAGCGGAGATTGCTCTATAGCTGTACTAGTGACTGGACTCAGAATTGAGCTTCTGTCTGCGAGGCTGAACCGAGTATTAATCCCCTGTGAGGATTCATCTTCCTCTGCTCCAGCAGGATGACAAGACAAGGACGGTGCCGGGCTCTTTGTGAGCAGCTGGTGTTGCAGGTGAGACAATACACTGACAGGGAAGGGCATACGTCCCAGAAGGCTGAACATTGTGCCTATGTATCTGGGGCTATACTGGCGAGTCCCAACATCACGCGACCAGTTTTTTGAACGAGTTCGCGATTTGGCGAGTAGTGCAGTGAAACATTTTCCCGATAGGACAATGCGGAGTGGCTCGGCCATAATATTGAAAATGGATCGTGGGTCAATCAGAGGAGTGGCTCCTGGTATTATGTACCTTTGAATAAATCTAAGAGAAAAAGGTCAGTTTATTGTATTCTATTTCTCTTGGTACACCTCTCACCTGTGCAAGTGAGTTGCAGGTGCACCAAAAACGACATTGAGGCTCTTTCCGAATACGACGACGTCTTTACAGCTACCGTCATCTGCCTGCCGGGCAGTGAGGGTCACGCAGTACCTGTACTCCACCTCTCCCTCCTCCCACACGATCCCACACGGCCGGCACTCGTAGCGAAGACGCCTGAATTGATAAACCAAAACTCCTGTCTACTACGGGGACACATGGTACTGTAGGTATTTAGAATCTGACCTGGAACGAGTAGGCCTGGACGTACTTGCGATAAATACACGTCTCAAGCACTGGGAACACGACGGATAGAAACCCGAGAAAGCCCTAACGTCGAGTGCAGTGAAAACCACCATTTCAAAGTTTCGCACGCAGAAAAGGGTCAAAGTATCTTGGCGCATGCGCACTCGGGGTATGACGTCAGACGAATAAAAAATGTATATACATGGCACTTGAATGGTGGTGAATGCAACATAGTGTACAAAATGAACAATATCTGACACACTTCTACAATTCTGTACAAAATGCGTGACGGAAAGTGGTGACACCTGTACCGGTATGATAACGATGAATATAAGCAGGTAAAACTGTACACGCTTTATAGACGTCTAAAAAAAAAAGAAAAAAGAGTTAGCAGTGGATGAGTTATTAGATATTGCACATGTCATGGGAAAGGTAGGCCAGAGAAGGCAGCTGGGTTGTTGGGGTGAGCACTTGACCCGCAGGACTGCAAGTACGCTGGCGGGGGTGCTGGTACGGTGTGGTGTTGCAACGAAGAGAGGTGACTCATCCTCTGGTTCAACTGGTAAGACGACATCGAGAGAGAAGACGCCTGGCTGGGGACTTGCATGCGCGGGAGAGATCCCATCTGGTTTCGACTCATCATCGCAGTGTGTTGTGTCATCATGTTTGGGAGCTGCTGGGCAGGCAACCGACGTTGGGCCCAGGAATTGGTCGAAACGGTGAGACCACCAGAGTTTTGGTGCTGTTGGGGCATCTGAATAGTCTGTTGATGGCCCCTGGCAGGGAGGCAGGGAGTTTGGACGTGATTCGAGAGGTAGTGCGACGCGTCAGAAAACGTGGTGTAAGTGCCGAGACTGCCCGGGTGACAGAGTGGGTTTGTGGGACAGTGAGTAGGGGAGATGCGGGAGTTCTGGGAGGTCTGGAAGGAGAAGTGCTCGAGTGGAGTCGTGGGCGTGAGAGGGGTTTGTTGTGTCTGCTGTTGAGGAGGTGCGGGTGGGTGAGGGGTAAGAGAGAGGGGCGCAGAAGTGTACGTCCTCTGCTGTGCGGACTGGCTACTACTACTACCGTTGTAGTACATGTGGGAGGTGAGTGGAGTGGGTGTGGCTACAGTGGGACAGGAAACTAGACCCTGGTTGAGGTGCGAGAGTTGCATTGACTGGTGCGGAGTGAGAGGAGGACCCGTTCTCTGCTGGGACTCCAGAGGCTTACCTCCAACAATGACCTGAGCCTGCTGCCCCCCTGGTTGATGGTGAGGCGATTGTTGGGTGTGAAGCGAGGAATGATCGGAGGAAAACTGCAGGGGCAAGTTGACTTGTGATGAAGGGAGAGAGGTGTGTGTGACGGCAGTGGAGTAAGCCTGTCCTTGCTGACGTTGCTGCTGTAAGTTGAGGGAGAGAGGAGTGTGAGGCTGCTGCCCGACTAGGGACCTATTGTACAGGCTACGTGCGTCGGCAGCAGTAAATGGAGGAGAAACTGCAGTGTGTCCTGGGGGACTAGTGAGCACCGCGCGCTGCAACTGTTGTCCATTTCCTCTGTAGTGTCCTGGACCGAGTGGGAGAGTCTGCGGGAGCGCTCCGGTCGACGTAGCATTGTAAGGTGGCGGAGAAATAATCCTCTGAGACGGCGGCACTATGGCACTACCAGATCCAGGGTTAACAACTCCAGGAGGTGGGGACATGCCACTGTACATGTCGATCTGAGTGGAAGTTGCCCCCGAGGTTGAAATGGTAGCAGTTGTAATGTTTCCACTGGTACCAGGTGCGGAAGAAAGCCGACCCTTCTGCTCGCAAACCTGTTCCATGACCCGGTAGAACTCGTATAGGTCTTCTTCCATTTGCGACGAGGACGAGGAGGTCGATATGTTGTTTGCGCTGCAAATGCCGTTTCCCGTCGGAGTTGACGGAGGGTTGCTGTGGTTGCTGTGGTTGCTGTGGTTGCTTGTGCAACTGTTGTTGGTGGGCGGGTTTGACGAGGATCGCCGGAGCAACGGCCCCATACTCGTCGGCGATGGAGTAATTGGAGGGTCGTCCCCTTCTTCAAGGGGTTTAATCGGCGGCGTCTTAATGACATTGTTGAGAAAATCGTAGGGTTTCAGTTTTAGATCGTTCTCATCCTCCAGAAGGGGGGACGATCGATTGTTAGTTCCTGGACACCTCCTCTTGGCGTCCGGGGTGGAGAAACTTCGGCCAAACCTCCCATTGGAGCACGACATTGCCGAGGACGAGGAGGGAAAGGGGAGGGAGTTGGGAGGGGCTTTCGACCCGGCGGTGCTGTTACCAGAGAGAGGAGGCGACTGGACGCAGGCTGGAGTGCTCCCACCGCTCTCCGGCTCTGCCTTGATGAGAACCTCGTCAAACCCGTTTAGCGAGTTATTGGCCCCCCCACTGGAATGACCAGTGGCCGATGCAGGCTTGCTACCGAAGGGGTCTTCGGTTTTCTTTGCCGCCGGGTTTTCGGGCATGGATTTCGACGGAGAGAGCTTTATCTTTGAAGAATCCTAGAGTGTGTGCGTACGGCGTGTGTTTGTGGACAAACAAAGCATTAAGTAGCTGCCAATTTGCAATTGTGTGTAATGGATTCACAGACAGAACGTGCACACATGAAGGCTATCGATCCAGACGGTTAATAAGGCTCACAGATGTACGGGTTGTAGGGGGCAGGTGAGTGAGGATAGAGAGAGAGGGGGGGGAACAGGAGGGAAGAGATAAGGAAAAAATAGGGGAGAGCAAGAGAAACAGAGGAAGTAGAGAAAGAGAAGGAAAGGCTCGAGAATTGAGAGTTATTAAAGTCCACGTGTGTTTCACTACTGAGAGGAAGGATCAAGGACGAGTACGTTAGTGACAAAGAGAAACCTGCATGCAGATGTGGTGATGCCAAACCACACATACTACCATTTTCATCAAGAGGAAACAGGGAAGGCAGGGAAAAGGAAAGAGTGGGACAAGGTGTAGCTAAAGGAAGGATAGGGAAGAGAAAGACAAGGAAGCTAAATGAAACTTGATGGGAGGAAATGAAAGGTGGCTGGAACCTAACAGTTGCTTTCTCTAAAATCGAGACTGTGACGTATGGCAAAGGTTGGCCTTGCCAGCTGGCATTTGCTTTTGGCAAAAAGACTGAGGAGTTAGGCTATACTTTATACGCAGCAGCTTTAGGTGACCGGACCACAAAAACATGCAGCTTTTCTCTCTCCTCTTTACTTAGACAGTAATAGCTGACTCAGTACTACACACCTCACTGAATCAGTGAATCCTTAAATCACACCAGTACATATTACATATCGTCGATGTACACATGACATCAGTGTGGTGTATGGAAGGTATTGGGTGGGTTAAAAGGGCATATGAAACCAGATAGCTGCAGAGTCGTCCACGTAGCTCGCACACACAATCCCCCCTACATGCACCACGTCAATACAAACATTTGTACACACTGACCATTGAGAGTAATTACAAACCAGCCGCCGGCTACTACACTGTGCATCCCAATTGATGTTGGGGTGGTTTTGGCTACGGACAAGGGAAGAGCAAAGCCATTGCCACGCCAGATGATGCCAAACCATGCACACTTCCCACTGATTTTCATTTATGTTTCCTCACCCTCTATATATAGGGTAATAGGGATTTAACTGACGATACAAATTACGGTATGTCTTTCAGTATCACTGAGTACATGTGTATATGTTGTGTATAGTACATTAGGTGGGTGGTGGGAGGTACGTAAGGGCTTTCTTGCGCACTGAATTTCCGATAAGATAAGTGACCCTCCTTTGAGGGTCACTACAGGCATTGACCCCAGACCTTACTACTATAATTACTACAACTCTGGGTAGCTTATAATGGTGTTTTGACACTGGCGTACAGATGTGTGGCTGATAGACTGACAGAAGTGTACTATGTATAATTGTACTGTATAGTGTATAACCTTCCATATGTACACTGTGCAGTTTTAAAGTCATCTAGGGCAGTTGCATTTACATAACACACTACACACATATGTAGCTATCATACACTGGTACTAGCTCAGTGGGTAGAACACTCTGCCTGGATTGCAGCGTGTCGTGGGTTCCAATCACACTCCTCTTCAAGAAGAGTTGTCCCGAGTGTGGTTGTGCTCTCTGCCTTGCCTTGAGTCACTGTTGGTCATGACCGTTATACTACCCTTTGTGCTAGGTGTCCAAAGCTCTCAAACAGAAGTGGTGGAAGTCATTGCTGGTAGCTAAAATCAGTGAACCAGCGACCGATGACACACCCATGTGTGCCTTTGATGTGCACTACGTCTCATCCTGCCTTAGCACCCGACAACTGTACATTCCACTCTTGGACACTGGCCCTAGAGAACACACAACAAACCTTCCATTTTTAGTAACAATCTGTCCAACGGGTGGAGGCAGTGGGCTGCTAAAAATAGATATATATACACAAGCTGTATTTGTGGCTGTTTTAGTATCCTTTACCCACATTAATGAGCTGCGGGAAACATAGAAATTGATCCAGAATTAAAGATAGCTCAGCCGGTAATTTGAGATGTATTAGCATAACAGAACGATCGGTCAGCCAGAGAGAGTGATGTACACACCCGCACGTCAGGAGCCATCACCCCAATCTGCCAAACAAGGCTCTGTGTGTCCATTAACCTGGCTCTAAATGAGTCATTAGCTACACAACTAGGACTCTGTGGCTGGCAGGCAGGCACGTGTCACCAGTACAAACACACACGGAGCAAGTTTATAACATCTTTCCCAACATTAGTTGGCATATAATGCACTTGTTTAGAGCCAAGGGTCTTTGTGTAAACATCTTGGTAGTCAAAATAATACCCACAGCTCGGCACTATCGGTGGCCTTCTGAGTATTATGAATATCATTACAAACCTGTCTCAAACCTGTTGCAAGCCTGTTGCACCTGGGCAGTCTGACACACTTTGAAAATGAAACGCTAGTCGCTCTTTCAATGTACTATAGTTGGCACAGCTGGCATTGTACTATACAACTGTGTCAATATTAGTATGCTATATATAGCACGTTCACTACTGTGACGAGGGCTTTAGCTGGATACCAACGAAACAGCTCATTTTGTGATCACAGATAGCAAGTTTCAGAAGCCTTTGAAGAGGATTTGTACACTCTGATAGTTCTTACCACAGCATAGCAAGTAAGCTGGGAACAGAGCCTGTGTATAATTAGTAGGAAAATTGGGGGGCAAAGTTGAACCGGCTAAAGCAACAGCTCAGGTGATTGGGGCAAAAGTATATACACACGAAGCTGTGCAACAGAGTGTCATTGTCATTTGTGTTTGCTCTGTATGGGATGTGTACATAGTGAATGCTGCTCGTGTAGAGTTACACACTCACCACAAGAAATGCAAACTGAAAATCACATCAACTACACCGTGCGAATTTCTATTTAGTAGTAGGCATAAGACGCTGAAACACAAGAACATGATATGCTAACACACACAAACAGCGTTTATTCCCTTTTGCCCGAAAATATAAGGCCAGGGAGAGGCCAGTCTGTTTGTAAAACCAAAAGGAAAGACTGAAGTACCTCATACCTCTCCCTTTCATACTAAAACTGGGAGTGTAGTGAGCTTTTCGTTTGGAAGGTCAGCTACATATACGCACGGTAAGGGCCCAATAAGAAGGATGGACATGGTTTTTCAGATTTTTTATAGGCAGAAGAGAGCTGTGGGGGAAAAGAGAGACAAAGGGTGGGAGGGACAGACAACATGTGGACACAGGATGGCCAATGAATGACCAGGAAGCCCTTCTCACCACACTTCCACCCACACCACACATTCACATGTGGGTAGTATACATCGACCCAGATTCTTTGTGCATGGCGCGCACACACACACACACAGTACACATGCAGCAGGCGTGACCTTGTACATGGACTACAATGCATGTATACAAGGTTGTACTTTTTGTACATTAATAACATGAAGTGATGTAATTGAGGGAGACAGACTGGCTCCCCGCACTATGGAGTGCACAGCTACATAAGGTTTTAGTAAAAGTTAAACTTGAGAGCTTCAATGAAGCAGAGCTGCTTCATACTGGCACATTGCCCAGGGTTATTACAGAGTGGTGGCGGGTGGAATGCATGTGGGTGATTTGTGGGTATCCTCCACTTCTATATTATAGCAGTTTATCACTTAGCAGCTCATCCACAGGTGCGCATACTGTTATGTTATAGTAGTGGAGTTGAAGCCAGTTTTGTTCCCTCTAAGTGAAGTGGAGCACAATGGTAATGGAATTAGCTGTAGTGTGCAATAATATGGGCTCCCTCTAGTGCAAAACAATGGATGTAACTGTGCCTCTTCTATAAGTAAGTAAAACGCAATGAGCTGTAACAACACTTTAGCTCTCCGTCACATCTCACAAGTACTCGAGCACTGGTGTGTTTTCCTGAATCCCTTTGAATATCCTTTGAGAGTTGCCTCCCCAGTCAGTGGGAGAGAGAGATGGCCCAATGAATACAGACACACTGTCAAAGCTTTAGAGTGAGGCGATTGCACAGCTGTACACACATGTAGCACACAATTAGAGTAAAAGCATCAGCTAGCTATAGGTCTGGAGTGGATTGGGTGGAGGGGGGGTGAGGGCACTGCTCAGCATTGCAAAGCTGCGTGTGCACACACAGAAATGTCTTCAATTACTCTAACTGCACATAATACACTGCAAGAAAGTAAAGACAAACAAAACACCGTGCAAGCAGAGAAAGTATACACACAAAAACACATTGCAAGCAGTGTCTCTGCTTCCGTTAACAATGGGCCAATTAGTTTGATACGTGGCGGCCGTTAAAGTTGCTCTCACAAAGGTTAGTGTTTTTTCATATCGGTGTCTTATGCGTGTACTACAGGAGCGAGCAAGGTGGACACAACACAAGTACAAGTTGTTCACACTGTTCGCCGCACATTCTGTGCCTGACTAAGCATCAGGAATGCCAGGAAGTCAAGTAATCCAATAGCGCTGGTCAAGTAATAAGTATAGAAGATGTCGGCCAGGTACAAAGAGCAAGGCAAGCAACTATCAACAGCATCTGTTGGAATGTGCAGTCTTGCACCGACATACCCTAATACAGACTGAAGCAGGTGATACAACCCTCTGTGGGCCAATTTCTACAGGCGTGATCATTTGGGGTTAATATGAAAAGAGTTAGCACTAACAAGCAAAGTGTGACACGTGGGGCTCTCTAATGTACGTATATTGTATGCACTGCTGCTTGGTGCACTGAAAGAAGACAAGTATAGAATTGACAAAAGCACAAGACGGGGAAAGGTTGGAAACACAGAAGAGTTTCCGAGTCACGTTGAATTCCTTCCCATTTCTTGAGAATAGTCGAGAAGACTGTCCCATACTATGTACACTAGTCTAACATAAACTGAAATAAGAGCTGTTTACTCTACAAAATAATAAACAATTAGTTTACTGCGAAGGACAGAAAGTATACAAAACCCAATAAACCACAGTAGTACATTCAAATTCAGTTACTAGTGGGTCAGGAACTATCATTAAAGTAATACTTATCGGATATCAATCTTTCCTACTTTGAATAGTAAATATTGACATGTAAAAGGCACGCCACAGTAAGCAGTGTACTTCAATATTTACGTAAACAATGTGGCCAACAAACGATAAACGGAAAGAGAGAGTTGTATGTTGCAACGTATTATCTTCTTGGAGAGAGAAAGAGAAATGGGTATATACTCTGCCGTCTCAAGAACTTGTGTACTGAACACTGACTGCTGCCTATACTACCCCCCCAACACACCATCCTCAGTAAACCGAGTACAAAGGCTTGCTCGCAGCCAAAACAGAGAACACATTGAAAAACGAGCTGGATTCTAACCCCCTCAGCACAGAGACTAGCAGTCACACACACACGCGCAAAGATTCCTTTGATCTAGACTGGTCATGTCAACACACACTAGTAGCAAATAGAGGGAGGGAGAGAGAGGAATAAAGGAGATGGCTTTTGCAGAGAGACAGGATGCTATACGAATCGGTGTCAACACATGCTAAACACACTGATAGCAGAAGGGAGGGAGAAGATGCCGTCAAGCTAGACAGATCGTGTCAGCACTACGAATAGAGGGATGGAAAGAGAGAGAAGGGAGAAGGACAGGGGAGAGCCTTGACAGACCATGTCAAGAACCAAGAGCACAGCAGCTTTCACTTTTGGTTAGTTGGGATTCCTGCCTACACACCATAATGCATATATCATTATAATGCAAAGAGTGGGGGCTGATATTGTGTAAGCCTTGAAGACATTGGGGACTCCAGTCTAGAGCATAAGACTGAAAGTCTATGATAACAGGAAATTATTGAGTGTACGTATGTACCAGATAAAACAAGCATAGTAAGAAATTTCTGGTAAGCGATGAACCATGAGTATTTACACATCATCCATGGTGTGTGTACATACTCTAATTTTGTAGCCAGATATTTAGTTCAACATTATTTTGCAGTTCATCGGTTTGTGGTCACCAGTTAGATGTTGGTGCAAAGGTCAAGAACCCGATCCTTTGACAATGATGTCATTCATGTATTGTGTGTGCCGCATCACAGTGACATAGCATAGACACACACATACACTGATACACAGACAGGCAAGAGGTCAAGCCTTGCTACCAATAAGGCTCGACGCTTTCCACCACTTTGGCAGGTGGAGTGTGCTGACGGCCATGGAGTGTCTTCGGTTCTAGCCTTGCGAGCCAGAGTGTTATGCATGCATGTCTACTGGGTTTGGCTCAGCTGTTGAACCTAAGTTCCTCCACCTCTAACCGATCATCACTCCATCCTTAATCAGTATACCATCTACACGCCACACACAAATACACACTTACATACACCCAGAGTCCAAAGATAATTAGACAATTGTGTTGTATCTTTTGAGCCTAGGTAATAGAAGTTTATGGCAGTCAGAGCTAGTAATGGGCTACAAATTGGGAGATATTGGATGCGTGGAGAGCTGAAAACCCTACGCTGCGTCACTGCCTTGTAATACATTAGCGAACGGAGACAGCACAAACGAAAGAAGCTGCGGCATGGTCTGCCGTGCATGTCTGTGTGGCACACATGCAGTAGCTACACACATGGCGGGTGTCACGTACTACACATACAGCGAGCTAGACAATCCGGCCATAACTTACGAAGCCTGCCGTTGTCGTAGCTGCATCCGTTCCGACGTGACCGGACCCGTTCTGTTGCTCCTTCGTGACCCGGGGCTCGTCGATTCTTCCCGAGAGCGCTTGCTGCTGTCGCAGGTTGTCAAAGTACTTTCTGTTCAGCATCTCAGTGCGCTGTCTCTCTCGGTTGATCTCGTAGGATGCGCCATTCTTGCGGTTGATCTCGCACAGCCGGTGGTGCCTCTTGTAGCGGCGGAACGTGCGATCCAGAGCGTGTCCATTCAGCGGCGCTGAGGCTCCGATCTCCGTCAGGTCTTCGGCTTTTTGTCGGCTCACCGGCATGACGCGGTGCAACTAGAAGCCTCGACACACACGGCGCTCACACGCACACACAACTATCGGCTTTACTCAGCGGCAGCTCCAATGTCGAGTAGTTAGCCCACCAGTATTTTGCCCTTATAATTGGGTTACGTAAGCGTGCATGTCGTCCCGGTGACGAAGTTTGTTGTATAAAATTATGCCCAGCGTTTTTTGGTCGGGCAAGAACAGCTCCCTTTTTGGACATAAGTTCATAATTACCTGTGCACACATGCATGTAACACCAGGTATTATAACATTTACACATGCAAAGATTACTGTATATAGGAATCAACAAAGCACTCATGCATTTCTCCATCTATACGCTACCTCCGCTCCATTTCATTATTAAACGTTGCTTCTGTTAACGGTTCCGCCCATTGCTCTGGGTGCATGGTCTATGGCCCTAGTGCTATGGCAGCCACCTGAGTATTATTATTATTAAACGTTGCTTCAAAATAATATTGTACAAACCACATCATACAGATTTGATAAACAGATACTTTCAGAAAACATCGATAAAACAACAATAGCTGCGGAGTTGTTTACAAACAAACAAACAAACAACAAAATTAACGTCCCTAAAATGAGTGCACTTGAAACACTATACGATGTTGTACACAATTCAATAAAATAATGCCTTATAACACAGATGACAGTGAAACTGAACAAAATGTATATACAAATAAAGTTCATCTTAGTGTATATACCCATTCTCCTGTGGCAAATTCTTGAGTTAACTATATATTATATTATAAAGCTCTTGTGAAGAACTGAGTTTTTCTGTAAAGACTTGTTAAGAGCGGTAGTGAATTAACCTTGCACCTGTCTCTATCCAGTCGGCAACTACTGATATTGGACTACGTGAGCAGGGGAGTTGAGGGAGAGAGATAGAGAGAGATAGATAGAGAGAGAGAGAGAGATAGAGATAGAGAGATAGAGAGAGAGAGAGAGTGCAGAAAGGAGGAAGGTAGGAGGGAGGGAGGGAGGAGAGAGGGAATAACATGTAAGGTTGTCCAACAATCATTCTCTCTCAGAGCATGAGCATGCACAGTACAAATGAGGTAATGCATGACAAATGAGGGTGTGGCACATAGTGGCTCCTGGCCGCATTCCAAAACTTTGAAAATTGGCTAATCAACCAACGTATGCCCCCAGAGAACGAAGAATATATGACATCAAACAAACAGCTGTATATTCAAGTGGTCAACATGAGTTTTCGTCATTTTTGAGTCGGAAAACCTAAAGTAGGGTGGGTAACCCCACCATCTTGCTCGTAACCTTCGCTTTTTCGCCTCATAATCATTCTCCTTTTCATCCCATGCCTCATAATAGCCATTCTCCTTTTCACTCCATCTCGCTCATAATTTGACCACATCTTGCTCGTAACCTTATGTCTCTCCCCTATTTCCGCCCCCATACCAGTACAGTTTAATAATATTGCTAATACAAAGGTCGGCAGACACTTCTAATGAAGCTCTAAGTGGGAATTATCCGCAACAAGCCAGTAACAGCTGCTCTGCTTGCACCATTGGCACATGCTAATTCTCTCACATGCTAATCCCCTGGTGAAATGGGAGACGGACACGTTAATCCGGCACAAGCGATGTAATCCCTAATTTGATTAGCTATACGGGGGCCCACCTGAACTGGGTGATGCGACAGCCACTCCGTCTGTCCAGTGTGTTGAAGAAATCTGGGAGGGACAAAGGTCAACACAAAGGTATAATTTTATATATTTACGTTGTGACCAGCACTGTCGCTGCAGATACTGTAATGTTCTACGTGATTCCAAATACGTGCGAAAAATTGAACGTCATTTTATAGTATGCGTTAAAAATTGAACTCTACGTGCTCGCTTATACTGTAACCATTAATGTGGAGGGCGTGGCACACCTCTGTACTGCTCCACCAGTAGGTTACTCTGCTGCCACAGCTCCAGGCTCTGGTGAAGGTATCCCGTGATTGTGAGGTGTTCCGCCGCCTTATTGAACACCTGTTTCGAGACTGTCACGTGGGACGAGGGGGAGGGGTCTTGGGTGGAGCTCAGTGAGGAGGCTCCGCCCACCCCACTTCCGTGCTGGTCGTGCTGCCTACGCTTGCCGGAGACGGAATTGGTGAGAGACTGCAGAGAGAGACAGGGAGAGAGTTTGGGAAGACACACCTCATATACCAGAACAAAACACTCTGAACAACACACAAGATTCCGGCTAAGCTGTTGAGTTCCACCATTTTACATTTCTGTGTGGTTTTGACTTTCCCAATTCCATAAAATGACGGAACGGTCAACTTAACCAAAAAATTTACCAGTCAGAAATCTTACGATCTCAACCCATGCAAATTAAGGGAGTTGTATGTAAGGAGAAAGAAGAGGGAAGGAAGGAATAGACAAGTGTGCATTCTTGTACCAATCGAAAGGGCCCCATGACAACACGTATTTACTTCCACATAGAGGTATGGAGTAGAGGAAGTGAGTAATTATGACATCACCACAGTTCCTCCTATCATAATGACCCGCTACGGAAACCTAATTAATTAACAGGGAACCTCCACGGTCTCATTAGGAAATCTCTCTGAGAGAGACTATATCTAACCACTAAAGAAGGGGGAAGCAGGCAGAGGGATTAATATACCCAGCTCCCTTAATGTATTATCGCTGCAAAAAGTACAGTTATAACTTAAACCTGGCATTTATAATACCAATTGGCATTCAACCAGCTAACTGGAAAATAGGCTACCCCATAATTTGAGTAGACCAACTATATACCCCATACAACACCTCTGCCAAGTAATGACCAACATGGGATGTAGGAACGCATAGTAATGCCACCAAGGAGACTAAGGATTCGACCACATGCTATAATGCCATACCTCCACGAGGCCCCAAGTCTATAGTTATATAATTATGAAGCCTCTTTGTAGCAATGCGCTAACTGAATCAGCTCCCTGAAAACTCTAGGCTGCTTTTTAGGATTTCCACCTGCTACTTTGGGGATTTCTTCACAGTTCATCAAAATTTTTGTGGTTATTTGTGCATACCTGCCGGGGTAAGGAGACTTTTGGGTGCTCTGTTAGGGAGAGAGAGGGAGGGAGGGAGAGAGGGAGGGAAAGAGGCAGGTTAAAAGTAACAGCAGTAAGTGGATAATGTAACACACCTTAGTAGGGATGAAAAAATCTTGAAGATCCTACGGAAACGAGAAGAAACACACACATAAATTGCAGCACAAGTGGGCCTTTCATATCAATCATTTTGCACTTCTTTCCTCTCCCTCTCTCCCTTCCGTTGGTATAAAGGTATATACAGTATACCGCAGCACATGCAGGGACACAGTATGCTTTTATAATAATAATATGGCTTTGAAGTAAGCTACAAACTACACATTGTGTGGATATCACTAACGACACTAACTATCCATTAGGAATGCAGAATGAATTGGTAATGGCACATAAAAGGATGCATATCTTACTGATTACGTCACGTTACGTAATCATAGTTACCAGCGGAGCACTGTAAAGTATGCAGCTAACGGGATTAATAATTGCACGACGGGATGCACAAGAGGATGGCCATTACTGTACACAGCTTGAAGTAGCGATAAGGCGGTATAAATTGTGCATGCGTGTGTGCGTGCGTGTGTGTGAATGGTGGTGTTTGAAAAACGAAAAATGTGTGGTAAGTGAAGGAAGTAGTTCTCAGAAATCGTTAGTGTGTTGGAGTAGGGCCAGAACAGGTGCTCAAGTGCTCACCAACAAACCACTTTATTGTGCATGTGTGTGCACGCATGATACTGACAAATAGACACAACCGTTTCCACATGCACTGTATGTATATACTTCCACATGCATAAGAACGGCTTTGTATCGGTATAGTTTGTTTGAGTTACGTAGTGGACACACAATGGTTTTCATAACAACTATAGTGTACACCGTATTTAGTGATCTATCGTCCTGAAAGATGGTACTTTGCCTGCTGAGTTTCCCCGGTAGACCTCAGTGGGTAGAGCACTCTGCCTATACTAGCATCGTGGGTTCAAGCTCCCCCCCCGGTCGCCATTAGTGACCTCGTGTTTGTGTGTGATGCGGCAGATGAGGGTATATGTAATCATTGTGCGTCTCACCCCTCCTTGTGCATGTAATTTCGCAATTTGCCACCCCTGAACCTCCATTCCAATTTTCTGAATCCGCCGCCCCTGATAAGGTTGCAATAATTATAAGTTCAGGTGATTGTTTTTTGGTATGCTATTAGGGCATTCTGGCAGGTAATTGATATACAAAACAAAACCCTTTATGTTAAGCAACCAAAAACAAACCACAGTGTCTGGAGGTACATACGTACATAATTCAAACAAACCTTTTGTATGTTAGCGGCCGAAGTCTGTTTCAATTGGAAGAGTTTCCAGTATAAGACCGACACACATCTCATACTATGTGGGAACAGAATAAGAAACACTTTGAAAAAAGAGCTGTCCTGGGTGTAGTTGACTTGTTTGCCTGTTGAGACATACTAGTGCGCCGAGGGTTAAAAACACCATCGTGCATGTGCACCGAGGGTTAAAAACGCCATCATGGATGCGCGCCGAGGGTTAAAAACCCCATCATGCTAGTGCGCCGAGGGTTAAAAACACCATCATGCATGTGTGCCGAGGGTTAAAACCACCATCATGCATGTGTAATGCGTTGTTAGCAACCTAACCGCAAAATATCCCAATTTAACCTCCAAACACACACAACGGTGGTCATCAGCAATAACCGAAATCCTACGATGCCCTTTTGA
>CASHTH010003693.1:0-18773 GCA_030341885.1 Geodia barretti
GTCCTGATGATTCGTTTGTTATGAGTGTTTCCTGTTCTGCACGCAGAATTATCTGCCTAACTGATGATTAGTGTAAGGGCTCTCATGTCTGATCCAGTAGACCCAGGCTTGTTGGCCGGGGACCACATGCAGTTGTGTCGGCGACTGGGTGTCTCCACGGCTCAGTGGGTGATGGCCTGTCCCAGAAGGAGACAAACCCCACATTGAAGACGTCTCTCGAGGATATCAGCCGTCTGCAATGGAATCTGTCATCTTCGACCAAGCATGCAGGCGTCATGACATGAAAGCTCGTGACGTACATGTCAATGGTTGTCTCGCATTGGCCTTCTGCATCAAGATAGCTAGTCAAGTACTCAGGATACAGCTTGCGTTGGCCTGTCATTTACAAAGAACCCCCCCTTTGCGTGTGAACAATGCCACTAACGTGCCTCACTCCTGATCTCTGCCCCCACGTTTTGTTTGCGCCTGCACATTCCAACTTTTTACTGTACTCGTGCATACGTTAAGTGGACAAATCCTTACATAGGCCACCAAAAATAGTTGAAACAAGAAGAAGTGGGATGTGTCGTGTGCTATCTAGCAGTAAATCAAACCCCGCGCCCACTACTTTTCGTCATGTCAGTGCATTCAAGTGTTAACCTCTTAAGCTTTCACTAATTTCTCTGGCGCCAGTGTAAAAACTGTCGGTTTTGATCTACAGGTTGAGAGGGAGGAGCCATACCTCTCATACTCAGTGCTCCGGACTATGTCCACTTGCAGAATTGGGGGTAGCATCATGGTCTCAGGGAAGACTACAGAGGTCAAAGGGCCCTGGACAATATCGATTATTTCCATCGTTACCATTGCATAGGACGCTGGAACTGTCCTGTGCGTTAGCTTTGCCAACACCTGACATGCGTCATCTCCAGTAAGTACTCGGCACAGTGCATACATACGTGGTGCATAAGTACATGCATCACATTCTACCTCACCTACATTATCCTACCATACGTACTGTACTTGCATATGTGTTTCTTTATTACTCATGTGCTGCAACGTGCACATGTCACGTCGTCACACACATTACCCTCGCCTACAACCCCTACCAATAACAGCTGTTTGCTCTGGTAGCCTCTCTGGTAGCAATGCCACCCTCTTGTGGTGGGGTTTGACAATCCACCACAGGGTAGCATAGCCATTCGATATTTTCCTTGATGCCCAAGAGTCTTCCTCGGATTATCTAGTCCTATTGTCGATACTCACTAGCCAAGTTTCATCACCGTTTTTTGGGGAATGTTGAGGCCCATGACTCATTTTTGCGTGCATGCTCACAGCGCACGCGCATCCCTAGAGCAGTATGTTGAGGGGACGTGCGAGCCTCCCTCAATGTCCAACTGTCTCCAAACTGCCACGCGCACTGTAGACGAGTATGTGGAGGGGGACGTGCGACGAGCCTCATGCATGCACGCAAAACTGCGTATCGCTCACCCGTGAAACATAGTCCTGACTGGCTTTGGTTTTGCTTTGCCTTTCTACCTCTTACCTTGTGTTGACATGTGTATACTATGCACATGCCGTTATTGAAAGTTGGAGCGCCAGCAACATATTATAACAAAAAACGTGCTGCAACTTGCTAGTCATAACCCCTAGACAATAGCAATTGGTAGAGCATGCCACATGCAGCGGTACAATGCTGTCACTATAATAAAACACCTGCTGATGATCTCTACATGTATTGGTCAGGCGAATTGGACTGGACTTAAGGGTGTCGCCGGGGTGGTAGCGCGCGACCTTAAAATCGGACCTACAACTTGAATTGGTCCACCTAGGCTGGAGGCCATGGGGATGTTGAACAAAGAATGTAAAAGTTATTGCGTCACATGACCAAATGTAACACTGGAGAATTAAAGCTTTAACCGTCAATTGAGTCTGGTGATTTCGGTTGCAAGTGGATACGGGGGTTTATTCTGGATCCCTATTAATACTGGCAAACCTATGCTCTGGCATGCTCATGAGATGAATGTTAACACACCGCGTTTCATTGGTCAACCGCAATCCTTTTCATTAAGCAAAGTTTTTTGATCATCACTCGATTGGTTCCCGCACATGACATAATGCCCCACCCACCCCCCTACAGGTGGAAGTTTAATGCTTTCAGTGGATTGTTGTTGATTCATCAAGACCACACCTTCTTTTCTCTCGTAGGTCAACGTTACAGCGAGTCATAAACACCTCATTATAAAATGTTCTAAAGAACATAAAAAAGGAAAGAATGGCACATACTATCATTTCACACACACTTAATTACACCAATAAATTCGGCACAACTGTATAATACCGTAACCATGGTGACCAAACACCGATAAACAGACTCTGTTGTTGGTGTGTGGTGTCAATTTGAAAAATGGAAGAGACATTAGAACGCGAAGACGATACTAGAGTTTCTCTTTCTTGAGTCTGTCTATGTCATCCTGAGAGAGGGCAATTGTTCCTTCCGCTCCTGGTCCAAATCATCTGACAATCGTCTTTATCTTCCTCTCCGCAGCTTCCTTCCTGATTCTGGGTCTTGAACTCATTGAACTCTGACCTCAGTTTATCCAGAGCCTCTATCCACTCTCTTCGAGGACTTGGGGGGCGTGTTCTCGCTTTCCTCGGGAGGGGGTGTGGCTTCAAAGGGTGGCTTTGCCGGAAGGTGGTTTTGGTCTGAATTAGGGAGAAGAGGGAGGATGGAGATAGAAATGTACACCACATATATAGTGGCTACTTTCAAGGTATTGTGTTTGCTGGTATGTTGGAATTGTGCCAAATTTGCAAGCTTTAGTATATACAGTGGGGCAAAGCTGTGGTCTGACTTTTCCCCCTTATATTTTCAGTATATGTAGCAGTTTGGTGCTAGTGGTTGGGAGAGAGATGGGTATTTTATAATCACCTTGGCTATATCTTTACTGGAGGTTTTAGCTGGTGGTGGCTTCGGTTTCGCTGCTGCAGGAGAGGGGAGAGAGAGGGGAGATGACAAACATGGGATTTTGTAATCAGATCGGACAACAGAAGAACAGCTTCCACAGCACTCACCCAAAAGAAGGTTTGCTAGCCATTCGAGGTGGGAGCCGGTTTTCCTCAGCTTTCCGTGCCACGGTAGCAGGAGGGGGGTGTGGCGTGCTGGCGCTGGGTGGTAGTTTGGACTGTCCTTCTTCTTCCTCTGTTTGATCTCCCTCTGCCAAGGAGCCTCGTCCCCCGCCCCGTTGCCTCCTCCTTGACTTGTGGCCAACTCCCATCCTCCTGCACTCACGACAACGTGCCCTGTTCACCCTCGGTCCTACTACCCACACATTTATTGGGACGCGAAGCAAGCCTACCCGGTCCTGTTCACAATTTCTGTATTTAGCAACGGTGCTCTAAACACACACTATGGTTCAGGGGGCGTGGCTTGTAGTGGGTGTGGCTAACCTGGGTGAAGGTTGGAACGAGACGAGGTCTCGACAACCACCAGTCTTGTTAGTCTTTTCCTTTACTGCTGGAGCTGTCCAGTGGCTCGGGTCAGGGTGCTCCAAAATCTGGCCGGTTTGTTCTGTGTGTGTGTGGAGGACGCAGTAATGAAAAAACCACCCAAGTTTGCAGAGGTGTGTTTTGCAATAACAGTCTACTATTCATACGTAGGTTTATCTACCAATAGTGAAACCTTTGAACAAAGGGAAAGATTCTGTGATGTCCCCCCTTACTCGGGTCTTTGAGAACCTGTGATTGGTACGTACCTGGTGGGTGTTCTGTGGGGTGTCCTGTGCTGGTGGGGGTGGTGTGGGCTACGAGGCTCTGCAGTTTAGGAGAAGTGAGAGACAAAGATGGAGGGAGAAGGCAGGTCATGATACCAACAAGACAAACTTTCCTTGGCATGGGGGGGTTCAGGGCTGGAAGCTTTCTCAACGTGGCAGCAGCTCTACAAAGTTGTCATGGAACCACACTCCCCTACCCCTCGCCCACTTCACCTGATGTTTGAAGAGAGGGGGGGGGGGGGGGGGGAAATATAATCTCTAAAGAATAGTAATGGTTTACGGCGGAAATCCTATCGAGTTTACTAAACTTTTTGCGGGCGCTCAACTTCCCCACAAAACAGCACACGTAACAAATGTATGTCCACTGACCTAGTACTATGTATGTACACAGCCCTGCCCGTCTCTCAGTCTCTGATGAACATACATAATTTCCCCACTAAACATTAAAGATCGAGACACACGACGAAGAGAGCACATGTATATACCTTCCACCAGCCCATCATGTTCTTTTGTTAACTTACCTCAAGACAATCTCCAACCTAACCAGATCAAGAGACAGCACACTGGCAGTATAACCACTGCTACAGACCACTTACATTTATATCAGCTCATCTCTTCCTTGTTCTGACGTGTACTGAAAATTAATCCTTTGCCCTCTCCACTGGTTGCTCCTGTGGAGGGGGGCCTTGCGGGGGGCTTTTGCTTGCGTGGAAAGAGAAAGAAGTAATTAACTCTCCTCCACTTTTTGGAAGAGGGACTATATGTTGAAATAGTGACATGGTTCCAGGCATTTTCAGAGTGAATATTGACATTTTAATCTACACATCTGTTGGTTCTTTGGAGGAAGAATCAGTTTTTCTTCAGCTCAGGTCTGACCGTGGTGGCTCATCTTCCTTATGGCCGGTGGCGGGACACGTGCTCCGGCTTTTTAACTTGAACAATCGAGAGGTTAACTTCGGTACCCTCATCTACTCTCACCCCTGGCGGAGGACCTTGGTGAGCGATTAAAGGAGAGTAATGTTCTTAGAAGAAATGTAACTTTTGGGAGCGCTGGGAGGCAAGCTGTTAGATTTTTTCGATGCATTTCACGTGTTATTTTATTAAAAATTGTGTATGATATTTGGAAGTCATATGCCCGTACATACATATCACCAATACATACACACATACATACATACATCATACAGTAGGGCTATAGAAAATTCACATTCAAGTACACCATATGAGGTCGTGGGCTTGCTTCACTCGCCAATAACAAATACACGTAATGTCATAATGTGAAGCAGACCACACAATAGACAAAAACCAAGAGAATAGAAACACTGGATATTTCTTTTGTGGATAAAAATCTCATACTGCGTCTCTTTCAGGGGTGTCAAGTCAGGAGGGGAAGGACTCACTCTCTCTCTGCAGCTGGATACTGAGACCCTGATCTGGGACTATATTCACGGGGTGTCGCTAAGGGGGCGACGTCAGGGCGCGGGAGCTCTCATTGATGACCTCCACAAAGTTCGAGGGGAAGAGACCGACTTTATCCCCTAGTTTCCCTCTCCACCAGCCATCCTCCTCCTCCCCTAGTATGTGAACCATCTGGAGACAGTGGCAGAGTGTAGCTCAGTTCATCGCTGGGGTGGTCTAAATTGTACACATCGGACCAACTCTGTCTTCAACGTGTGTCTGTAGTGGAGGCAACTCTGCTCAGAGCTAAGAATGGTCAGCTGCTGTGGTACTCAACCAGTGCAGGTTTGGCTGGTGTTTATCTTCAGATGCTAATTAAATGGTTTGTGGGGTGCATTTGCATTCCAACCACTGCCCACTGTAGTGAAGGTCCCCACACCATTATGCTACTGATGTCACAGGAATGTATAGGGAAGACCCCCTAATTTTCACAATCACTGACTGTTCACAGAGGATACCAACATTTGGCTTATGAAAGGTACATATATACGTATGGTAGTTACATGTTGTAGCATGCACATACACACAATAATGGATCAACGTTTCTCTGATTGGCCAAAGGTTGCGGCTCACCTGGCCAGGCATTAGTGACAGTTCGTCAGTATTCTCAGCAGCATAGCTGAATGACACTTTAGCTCTTCTGGTCTTGTTCACCTGACCTGCACACAGGAACAGGGAGAGAGGGGGTGGGGGCAGTAATGTAAGCTTGCTTGTAAAAGACAGACAAGTGTCACACATCAGGTACCCTGAAACCTCTGAATAAGGGACATCTTGGGGCATGGAGAGCATCCTTTATTCAAAGGTGTCTGTTGTTCGAAGGTGTAATTCCAAGTGTCCTTTTTCAGAGGTTGTTTTAATTTCTTGGTAATTGAGATAGGGGGGAGAGGGAGAGAGAGGACCTGCTGATCTGGCAATGATCGGAGGTTGACTGGGAGCTGGGTCAGGGGGCGGGGCCTTGGTGGCTGGTTTACTGACAGCAGCAGCAGGAGTAGTGACTGGCCGTAACTTGACAAAGTTGTCTGGAAACATTCCTATCTTTCCGTTCAACTTTGTGCCCTCACACCAGCCATCATCTACCTGCACAGACAGAGAGAGTATTAGAACGTGAGAAGAAAATTTCAGCACTTTTTGCAACGCTTGGAGTCATTTTGTAGCTCTTCAGGATCCCGTTCTGTCGGTTTAAGTCACATAATTTCGATTCCGCATATATAATTACGGTATAGTGGAGAAAATCCTGCATAGAGACGACTACGTATGCTCGCCTTTACAGGGAAACACGAGACTGTAGATCCAGGGTGTTGACTTAGGAGCAGAGGCATGTGCAAATCACAACAGAGGGGCACAGTGTAAAAGTTAAGTCAACCTGCTGTGGTATGAGAGGCTGCACCGCTGCATGTGGCTGGTTCAGCTCAACAAACACTGACCTAATATGTACACACTGAGAGCCAGAGACACTTTTGCTGCCTTCACAAACTCTAGACACTTGAACTTCAAACACTGTGGAACTCCTCTCTAAGGACACCTCTAAAATGAGGGCACCACTTTAATAAGGACACCTTTTCTTTCCCCAAGAAAAAGTATCGCTTAATCCTTGCAATGAGGACACCTCACTAAGATGGACACTTTCTTCAAACATATTGATATCCTGATTAGAGGAGTTCCACTGTATGCAGAATGTCAAGCTGGTTGAAATAACCATGTGACACACTACAACCCATGCTGGCTTGCTACCAGCTTGCCAGGTACACGACATTTTGCTCTAGAACAAGCTAGTGAGAGGCAGAAGCCATGTAGAACAGCCCAGTTAGCATTAGAGTAGGAGTTGGGTTCCCATATATGGTCTTACTAGTACACAGAAGTCACAAAAGACCCTCCCTCCCTCTGTCTGTTACCTTTTTTACATTATAGATGACCTCTCCGACCTCCAGATCCAACTCATCATCCTGGCTCTTCTCGTACTCAAACAGAACCTCAGCCTCAAATAGAACCTCAGCCTCCATCCCCTCACTGGTGCACTCAGCAGCCACCTGCATGGGTTGTACACACACTAGTGGAACCCCTCTCTAAGGACACCACTGAAATGAGGACACCTCTCTTTCACCACTAAGAACAGTTCTTTCAACCCCTGGTAATCTCAATAACAACGGGACACTTTATTCTCTGTCTCATGGATTCGAGGAGCTGTACGTGGGACAGCCTGTTAAATGACATTTCACACTGACACTGTATGATACTGCACGTCTGTCTGTCTGTCTGCCTGCCTGTCTGTCTGTCTGTCTGTCTGCCTGCCTGTCTCATTTATGTTTGAAGCTTTTACGCTCCGTTCGGCCTTCCTTTTGGGCTTGTACTAGACATAAGTGGAGCCCCTATAATCTGGACACAAATGGGACAGATGAAGGGCCGTATTAGTGGGCTTACTTATTTTGGTGGCTAAGCAGGAAACTGTTTTTGGGGGAAGAAAAGGTGTTCTTATTAGGTGTCCTCATTGCAGTAAGAAGGGTTCCACTACAGACTCATAGCTACGTTGGTGAGAGGAGCACAGGTGGTTGATATGAAATGCACACTGAGCTGGTTGCTGGCTCAGATAGACACTATGTCTCCTGCTACCTCCACAGGTGTGGCTGTGTCTCTGTGTGCGTGCGATGTCTGCAAACAAAAAAATGTCGTTGGTGAGACCGACCAGTCTGCACAGCGACCATTTATCTCCCTCCTCCTTGTCCGTTCCACGCCAGGCTCACCTGAGGTAAGTCCGACAGCCTTTCACAGTATCTATCTCAGATCTCTCGGCAGAACAGCAGAGGTCCCGCCTGTCTTCCGGTGCTCTGCTGCAGACGGCCAGACTCAGCGGACAGTGCAGCCGTACTGCGGGATGGCCAAACTCTACAGCAAGCTGTACTATCTCTCTCCCACACGGCTTTTGGCTAGATAGCCGGATGGAGAACACCGGTGCACACGCCCGTTCGTTTGCAAACGGCAATAAACACTCACTTCCCCTTTGAACAAGTCACGTGCTTATCACAAGACGTGCTCGGGTACTTCCCGCCATGCGCATGCGCGTAACTAGTGGGCACGTGGTGTCGCTATACAAAACGGTCACGCCCATTTTAAAAACACATAGAAGGGAGGAGAGTGAGAGATAAGATGAGCTGGTGTGAAAGGCGAATACATACACATACACAACAATGCACAAAAATTCGGCTAAGGGACGCCATATTTTCGTCTGCAGCAATGGTCTGTGGAAATAGTCCAGTTGTAAATGAAGCCGTCGTAACTGTACCACTGTCTGCTCGCTGCGCACAGCGTCCCGTCCAGCTGGAGACTCTCGTACATCTGGAACATGTCCCCGGCTGATACCTTGTGCGACACCATGAACACACTCTTACACCCACGACTTCTCGACTCCGTGTTGAAACGAGTGTCGTGCCGTCGCTCTATGTTGTAGGGTGCCAGCCACGCCCCCAGCGAGACATCTTCACAGCTGTATCTCTTCAAAGAGTCTCTGTTCTCGTGAAGAAGTTCAACCAGATCGCGAGAAATCACGTAGCCTCCTCCGGCAGCGTAGGGAAGGTAAAAATCGCACAGCGACCAGCCCACTTCTTTGTACCTCCCGTAAGAGTGGACTTTGTTATGACCCATTATGAAGCCCCAGTAGAACCTGGCGTGGTACTGTCGACGCTGCAGCTCCGTTGCAATGCGTGGAAGATCGACAAAAGTGTCGTCATCGCACTTGAGAATGTACTTGAACTTGAGTGTTTGCAAGACGAGAGAGAAACTGTCGAGGGTGCGCCTGGTGAGATCAGCCTCAGAGTCCGGGATGTCGTCCATGATAATCACATCACCAAACCTCTCAGACTCAGCCAGCAGTCGCTTCAGCTCTTCCAGGCCCAGGTTGTGGGCTCCGATCACAAACCTGTACTGAACAGGGGGGTTGAGTAGACCCCTGTAATCAGATACCCACGTCTGTCGGATGGCGTCTCGTCTGGTCCGATCGTCGGCCTTGGCGTGTATGAGAACTAGGAGTAGGTGTTGCTCTAGAAGTCCGAGATCTATTGGTTTACTGAGGAAGCAGTCCTGGCAGGTGGCCGGAGGGCTCCACACCTCATAGTCACTACCTGAGTGAGTGGGGAGGAGGGGGAGGAGGGTTAGATCAACCATAGTAAAATCCAGGCAGTGTAGAGATTTTAAGGCTTTGTGATGTTTTTTATGATGACAAGTAAAACAAGTGTGTCTCTATCACAACAACTTGCTCAAACAAACCAGGTAGTTTATGACAGGCACTCAGAGCACTATGTAGTTAAACAATACACATAGCCAGGTAATCACATTAGTTCACAGCCTTGCTGTCTAAATATTTGGGAGACCAGAGAACCAATTTCCACGAAAGTCTCCTAAAACCTGTTCAGGACAGACAACTCCTCTGAAGTGTACACTACAAGGCAAGAAATGCTGTAAGTATGAAAACCTCTCTATGTGTGTGGAGTGTGTGTGGGTGTGGGTGTACGGGTCACATGTCACATGGAGGTAGTGAATGGGTCTGACATTGAGTAAACATGCGCTTACATAGCATATTTACCCAATTAGGCATGTTTGGTCCCACTAACATCCTTGCTAGCTTTCAGTTAATGAACATTAAGGATGCTGTATACACCATTCACCAGGAAGGAATGTAGGCTATTCTCTACATGGACTTGCTTGCCATAATTGTGGTTTGTGAAGAATCTCTGGAGCTATTGTATGTATGGAGCTAGCTGACATACGAGTTGCCAAGGGAGAGAAGCTCTGTTACATCACTGATAAATGGGGTCTACTTTGGTACATACACATGTATGTATGTATCCTAATCACACATGTACTACTGTGTTTGAGTGTATACTGCAGTGCTGTCCCGCATTAGAGAGCAAACATGGGAGGAAAGTGAAACCATTCTGTCAATAGGACCATTAGCTAGACAAACTCGGATTGATGAATGAACACAACCAGAGTAAAGATCAACCATCACGACAGCTGTGCCAAGCTGCAAGCACCCAAGCATTCACTGCGCCTCCAAGGATTCACTGCGCTCTCAGAGTTCGCACGCGGCCGCTGCGACACACACACTGCACTACTAGCGCAGTAGCGGCGAGCCTCGCAAGGATTTCTCGCTAAAGTGTAGAATTCTCTTCTCACCTGTATTACTGGGAGAGCCGTTGATTCGGTCGTGGAAGTGCGTGAAGAGGTAGACAAGGACACAGAGAGAGGTAAGTAGAGCCACAGTGAATCCTGCGCTCTTCTTCAGAAGTCGAGCCCAGTTGATGATGGACTGAATATGGACCAAATTGGCGACTTGGATCGTCAGCAACTTCTGCTTCCCTCCTAATAGCTGAATGGACGTCATTTCGTCCACACTGTTACACCGAGATGGACGCTACTCTACTCCGCGGCTCTTCAAACACACTCTAGCAAATGGTCGCCGCGCCACACCCATATCGAGCGATCCCCCACGTACGCGCGCGCAGCACATCACGGCGGCGGCGCGGGCTAAGGCCGGTTGGAATGGCGGCGCGCGCGTTCGGTTGCCCGGCAACTCTATCGTCCGATAATTCTATATACAGCCCACCTGCACAAAAACAGCAAAAACCAGTGGATTTTCGCCGAGAATTTCTAGTCCGGTGTCTAGTGTGTGACCGAATTTCACTCGTTCACAGTGAGTTCTTAACAGCTACAGTCCTTAACGGAGTTCGAGAGAGTCTGCTTTGTGTCTGGTGTTGTCCCCGCGTTTTTGTCCTGATCCGATCCGGACAACCCACGTGTCACGAGTCAATTACCGCAATTCATAGTTTCCCAATTTGGCGAGTGTCTTCCATATACACCAGATGTGAGGTGTGACCTCCAGCCATGTTAGGTGGGAGTGCATTGTAGTCTGTTCCCCAGTCGTGAGCACTTTTCCTCAATATGCCAAAAAGTGTGTCGAGTGATCTCTAGTAATACTTGAGCACACTGTTTGTACAGCAGTAATGGAGTATCTGTGTATAGGAGATGAGGGGACAGCAGGATTCCCAGAGTGACAGTGGAGATGAGGAAGGCGACCATTTCCTGAAAGATCGATCCAGATTCTCTCCTCCCCCTCCTTCGCCTGATGACCTGGACGACATCCAGCCAGACATGCTCCCTCCCCTCTCCTGTCCCCGCCTCGTAGATCGACCTCGGGAATTCCGCCATTTTCTCTTCGTCTTCCTCACCTTCTCTCTCCTCACTGCTGCCATCGCCTTACTCATCTGGCTATCTGGTGAATTACATCATCATGATGTCACCGTTACATCATAGGTCGTTGTATAATGTTATGTCATTGACCTTTTGCTAGATAGTCATGTGTGTTGTTGAACTGGGCTTGCCTTCCCATACCTCACTCAGTATTATTGGTTGGCATCCTCAGGTTGGGTGGAGACAGAGTTCGAGATGACTTCCGTGACCTCTACGAGGGAGCTCCGCCCAGTGCCCAAGATGCTGCAGGAGATGGTGAAAGATCCGACGTCACTCAGAGTCATGTACCACGGAGCTGGCAGAGACCACAAGGACCCTCCTTTTCAGGTTAGGCCTCACAATTTTCTTTTGGGAGGAGAAAGAACAAGGCCCTAGTATCCTCTGTTTGCACATACAAATTATGGCAACTGCTATGCACGGGAGTTTAGCTAAAGCAGGGAAGCATATGTTGCGTTTTTATCCTTCGACTTAGAGAGCATGAGCTTGCATGTATACCCAAGTAGGAATGATAGTTGAGCTAACTCTATTTGTTGCCCCCCTCCCCCCAGCTGGTGGTATTGGTCGAGAGTCAGGCCAGCCACTCTGACCTGCGTCGGGCGGCAAGGGAGACGTGGGCCTCCTCCCCCAGTGTGGGTGGAGCTTCCCTCATCATTTTCACTGTCGCTGCTCGAGGTCTCTCGTCTGACAGGTAGCCACACCCACTTAATGCATCTCTCACACCTTATATACTACTATGTAAGTCTTGCGCGAACTTTCCCAATGTATGTAAGTGTGAATGGTTAGTACAAACTTGGACAGATGGAATTGAGTTTCTTTCGATGCGAACTTTCCCAATGTGTGTAAGTGTGAATCGTTAGTACAAACTTGGACAGATGGAATTGAGTTTCTTTCGATGCAAAACCAACTACAAAGTGAAGTTGGCTTGTATAATACTGATGTGGTTGCCACAAGCAGTCTGAACAATGTATATAGGCTGCCCGCCAAAGTCATGGAACTCCTTTGACACTTCTGAAATGAGGACATCTCTCTAATAAGGAAAACTCTTCTTTTCCCAAGAACAGTTCTTGCGTGCAATTTAACCCCTGAAATAAGGATACCTCACTAGCACGAGTCACTCTCCCATTGGTGTCTGGGATTAGAGGGGTTCCTCTGGGTATTGTAATATGGCTTGTTAAGAATGGACAATGGTCAGAAAGGAAGAGAGTAATGGAGGGAATTCTGTGCATTGCAGGGTAAAGGTTACTGACTGAATGGGATATTCAGGGATTTGGCCCTTTCTCTTTTGTTTGGGGAAATATTATGAAAGAGCAGAGAAACCTGCTAATTCCAGTGCAGCTGCATGTATAGATAGAGGGACACTTGCCATTATTGTCAGTGAAGGGGAATGTTGTACCTTTGTAAACAGAAAAAGCCTAACATGACTCCAAATACTGTAAAATTCCTCTCCTCTCTCTCCCCTCTTTCCTCAGGATGCAGCATTTAGAGAGGGAGTCCAGGGCCCATGGTGACATGGCAGTGTTCACCGATAGTGCAGCTCTCCCAGAGAGCGAGCATCTCCTCTACCAGCTGGGCTGGCTGCAGCACTCTGTCTCCTACCACTTCTTACTCAGGACCAAAGACAGGTATATAGACATCTCACTTCGGGGAACGTAAAAAACGTTGGTAGCTTAACTCTACTTCTACAGATTAAGGGTGTAAGGTGAGCAGTGTGGTTTTATAAGGCACACCTCCAACTATTGATTTGCTCCAACTATCACAAAGGTGGGATCGAAACAAGTTCTTTATACAGAGGTGTCCCTATCATTATTATAAAGGCTTTCACTGTACATAATAGAGTGTGTATGTATGTACAAGCACACACTGTACAGTTGAAGGTATGTCAGAGCTCTCTCTCCCTATATCACCAGGTACTATGTGAGACTGGACGAGATTCTGCACAGCCTCCAACCCCATGACCCAGCCACCTCAAGTCTCTACTGGGGTTACTTTGAAGCCAACCGCCACGCCAAGCAACGCTGGACCGGCAAGCACTGGGAACCGGACTGGTTCCTCTGCAGCAAGTTCATCAGGTTCGCTCACAGCGGGGGTTACGTAATCTCGCAGACTCTCGTCCAGCGACTTGTCCGCTCTGCACACTACCTACAGCTGTACATGAACGAGGACATTGCCGTGGCAACCTGGCTGTCTCCGTTTGGCGACGTGACGTGGAAACACGACGTGAGATTCGACACGGACCCGGGCCAGTCGCGAGGTTGCCAGAACACCTTCCTGGTGTTCCCGGTCAACAGCTATGGGGACATGATAGTGAGACACCAGAGACTGAGAGATAGTCACAAGGTCTGTCGCAAGGAGCACTTTCTTCTGAGACCACACACTTTCGACTTCTCTGTTGTTCCCTCACAATGCTGTCACTCTCTCTAGATTTTCACTCTTTGTACTATGTATGTACCATGTTCAATGTGTGTTCCAACCATGTGTGTTGTTTTTCAATCAGTTTTCAGTTGGGATTAGTGGTGCATTGTTCACTGTGTCCGACTCTAAGTTTGTCACAAACAACGCTATGTACCGTCTGTATTCTGCAATCAGGCGCATTATACTAGTACTTGCCCACGTTAAAATAAGCTAGTTTGCCTTAGGACTGACATTCGCAAAGGGAACGATGTACTTGTACTAAGTTCAGTTCAATAGATGTTTACTCAACACATTGATTCGTTGTTAGTTATTTTCAATGATTTTTTGCATTGAAGTTACAGAAACACACACACAGAGTCACAATAGTCTCAGTATTCAATGGTCACGGGGTATATGTAGCTATGAGGTGAAGCAGTGTCCGGTGGGTGTGTCCTTCGCCTGGCATTGTGCTCTGATGGAGGAGCATGAGTCGACACTTCCTCTGTCTTCAATGGCGGTGTACAGGTTAATCCCTGTGGCTACACCGCTGGCAGCAATACCTCCCACCAGAAGCAAGATGTGGAATACTCTCCTGGCAATGGAGGTAACCCTCCACTTGAGAGCGAGGTGGAAGAGGGGAGGGAGGATGAAGGCCAAGATGGTGGTGGCTAGACTGCCTACGAGGGCGAGGCAGAGCTCGAAACGAGGGATCCCGACTGCTATACTCCATGAGACCATGACTAGGAGTGTTCGTAGAATACACAGCATCGTGTAGCGACCTACTCTGTAGTACATGGACTGGAGCCAGAGAGAGAGAGAGAGAGAGAGAGGAATTAAGGTACGGGGTGAAGGTAAGAGAGAATGAGAGGTATGTAAATGTACGGTTGAAAATCACAATAAATCAGCAACACATTAATAATTGGTGCCGTGGTGTACTAAAGAAAACTCACAGAACTGGTGTAGAGTTGTTCGACAAATTTCAGTCTTCCAAGACGGACAAATACCTGTTGTGGAGACAATCAATCATCACACAGACACACACACGTGAACACACATAATCCACACTTTCAGGATTGGCAGTTGTACTACAACAAATTTGTAATGACACACACCAACATACAGTACAATATACTTTGATTAACTATAATAATGGAATGGGTAATCCACTGCAGAAGGCAACAGAACATGTCACACGAAATCCCTATATTTCATCAAAACACGATATCCACCCCTCCAATGAAACTGATGGTGGTCTGTGTAGGGCTACATACGTACCATGAGGAAGTTGTACCATATTTCCTCAGCCACGTCCGAGGCAGGTTTGAAGACGATGGGGAAGGTGAGGGTCAACTCCACTGACAGAAACACTCGCACCAAGTCGTAAAACACTCCTCCTGGTAGGTTCTCAAACACGTAGCCTGCGACACAGGGACAGGGGGTGGAATACAATTTCACCACTTTGTTCAAGAAGGGGACACATTTTGCTCCGAAATTTCGTCTTTCCCACTGATGTATGTATGTATGTACATACAATCTCACTCATGTTTTCCTCCCATTCGGTCCAAAAGCCCCCCATGCTCCATACTTTCTACGTAAGACCGTGAAGTAAACTCTGACCTTTGGTGGCAGATCCAAAGAGTAGATAGCCATATATGGCAAAGGGAAGGTTGACGGATAACACAATAACGAGAGCTGCGTCCAGCACATACTGCATTCTGTGAGGATATTTCATCACACTCTCCAGCGGGATCACCTGACATGTCATGTGACAGGAATACATATGGAATCATCATCAGTCAACCTTATCTTTCTCATTCCAAGACCACACCCACTTGTATTTAACATTCCTTTCGTTCACATGAATGAAATATGTTTATTTGACAGATCATGTGTGTGTCATGTGACCACCAAACATATGCACACAGATCATGTGAGTGTCATGTGACCACCTACCATACTGTGTACACAGAAGAGGAAGGCGGTGACTCCAAACCAGAGAGCTATGCCGGTGCCCTTGGCAGGGACGTAGAGGATGTCTCCCTGACTGACGGCACAGAACACGTGGTGGTTGATGAACCCAAACACGTAAACCACCTGTGGGAGACATTCATGGATGAACCCTCACTATAGCCGGGTGTGCAGTACAAGTAATCTTGATACACCTTTCGTACTTTTAGCAAGCAAGTGGAGGGAGGGACAGGCTAACCAACAATCCTGAATACCTTGACTATAGCTGGAGTGTGCAGTGCAAATAATCATGACTATGGAAAATAAGGTAGCTTACCCTTCGTACTTTTAGCAAGCAAGTGGAGGGAAGAAATGGCAACCAACTATCCAGAATACCTTCATTATTAGCTTGAGTGTGCAGTGCAAAATCCTTAGGAAAATTCACGGCAAAAACCCTTTGTATACTTTGAGCATAAATGTGGGGACAGAGTGAGAGAAAAGTCACTAAAAACCTTTTCCTCCCTAAAGCAAGCAATAGTTGTTGCTATAGAGAGATGCTCACCGAGACAGCGAGGACAAGGAAGACTGAGCCAATGTAGGCGGAGTAGGCCAGGATCTTGAAGGAAGGGAGGAAGGTGAGGCCGATGAGGATGGGCAGGATCAGAGCGTACACCTCCCACGTCGTGAAACACACTCTGTCTTCATCGTCATCGGCTGATAGTGATAGGAGGTCAGAGGTCAGATTGTCCGAGGTGTTGTGGTGAAGGCTGTTGTAGATTTTGTCCTCGAAACAGTTGGCGGCCCACTGGGGAGGAGGGAAAGGGTTAAATTAACAGTAGCTGCCAACTGGTAAGACAACTGATGTCAACTGGTAAGACTCAAACGATAAAGCAGATTTCGTGACTTACACCCCTTGGCAATGATTTCTTTTGGAAAATCCCATTACATACACTAGCAGCCAGTTGTTATTTTGCTCCCAAACTGTAGTTTTTCTCTGTGAAATTTTCCCATTTGGTGGAAAGTAAAGTTTTGCTTTTAAGGCCATTAGACACCGGGCAACTTTGCAAGCACCACAAAGTTTGGAGGTTTTGTACAACTTACAAGAAGATTGCCAGCAATAAATATCATGTATCCCGCACAGACACCGAGGTTGCAGCCCAGCACTGAAATATCGACGGCCCATTTCCCAAACCCGCCCAGGGCCTGTCTGCCCAGCTCGGTGTAGTTGAGAGATTTCCTCTTCTCTCTGGACGGGAGTCTGGCACACACGTAGTGCTTGCACTCCAACATGAGCTGCATGGTGTACACACTGGGGTGAGGAGAGAGAGAGAGGAAAAGGAAACAGAGATGAAACATTATTTTGACAATTTGCTGGAGAGACGAATTAGTATTATACATATATAAATACTGCCAAATATAGTCATCTTAACGTCACGTCACTATATGGATGTATGTGAAAACTACGAGGCAAAGGCACAACAAACATATCAACTACAGCGTACATGCATGTAACAATAGACCATGTGATGCCAAGAGAAAAAAGACGTGTACTTACTGAGCACTCTCATAATGGATCTACAACTAGTACATGATGATACTATCAATGATTTAAACAGCCACAAAACCAATACTGAACTCCTCGTACAAACACTGATCAGTTTACCAATGTACATACATGCTGGTTTGCTATACCGTGTTCGATATTACAATTTAACGTTCCCTCCACAACTAACCCCCAGTGAATTGAAGGATGTGTGTATTGTCCTAACCTTGCTAGACCAAGAAGGATCATACCCAGACCTCCCACCAACACTCCAACTTGCAGTATCCCCCACGGCAGGGCAAACGACCCTGAGCCTATACTGGCCTTGGCAAAGTTGAAGAACGTGGCAATCTCACTGTGGAACAGAGACAGTGTGAGAAAGTAATGTTTCCAGAACAACACGTATGGTGGAGGTTTACTTGGCTCCTTGTCTCTTGTAAGAGGTGCATCCTTCCTTGGGTCCGCCTGCCCCAAACCCCGACTTCTGGACGGTGTCTCCCGCCAACAGAGGCTGCTGCTCGTTACTGTACAACTCTGGGATGGATCGAGAGAGGAGCGAGCATCTCAAGGGTCAACGTCACGTGACACCCAGTAAAGCAAAAGCTAGGTTGCGCAGAGTGTGCGTCCCCCGAACCGCTGACCTGAGTTGGGCACGTCTTCCATCGATTCTTCGTCTATCTTCCCGCCGTCGACGTAGAGCCGTGACATTCTCCAGAGGCACCAGCAAAATCAAAAGCACTAAAGTGCAAACCCTCGGCGAACTGCGCATGTGCGGTACCACTAATTGATGGGCTGGGTTTTTTATGCCTTTACTCGCGGTATCCCGCTAGTAGCTCGCGGAGAGTCTGGCACGGGCTAGCTACAGTAGTAAATAGCATGCATGAGTCGATACATGCCCTTCGTTGTGACTTGTTGTGCCTTCAAGACACACAGAGCGAACGGACGCGGTCGAGGTAAGCCTGTGCTAATTTACATATTGGCTTGTTCACTTGGTTTTCACGCCATACTTAAAAACACAGTAGTTTTACGAAAATCGCCTTTTTTAAAATCAACCCAGTGTAGCACTGAACCCGATCATATCGTTATTTACCTGATTTCGTGCGCGCGGTGGCAGAAAACGTGGTAACAGACAGACAGACTGACAGACACACTTAATTACGGGACAACTACCGTAACCCTCGATGCGCATGCGCGCCGAGGGTTAATCAACACACCAACTCTAATACACGATTTAGGCGCGAGCGGTGTTATAGTTAGGACGTGAGTGTGTTACCGCGGTTCTGGTTGGTAAAGAGATCCGTTGAGATTGTTAATTGGAATTTTAATTTGATTAATAGAACTATTTTTATTGAAATAAGAAATAGTTAAATAGAACAATCCGTGGCGGCGGGCGCGACAACCAAGAAGAAATGTTGTATACAGGTGTGAAAAGTACTTCAAGTTGA
>CASHTH010003698.1:0-21286 GCA_030341885.1 Geodia barretti
AAGGTAACATCATCCCTGATCATGGCTATGTGAATATCAGTGACGTTGGCTCCACAAATGTTGATGCTCTACTGTGTATCACTAACCGTCCTCCACCACCTGGTAATCGTACTTCTGGAGGAAACTGGTTTGCTCCAAATGGGACAGAGTGGGTGGCGCAGATAAAAATGATGTACAAGGATTCGTAAGAAACAGAGATCCTATGGTAGTGAGACTGAAGAGGAACACTGGTACTGATCCTCCAGATGAAGGAATATATCGTTGTTCAGTTGATGATGCAGACTCCACACCCCATTCACTTTATGTAGGACTGTACACCAGTGGAGGTGAGGCTTGCATTTGGATTGATTGTGTGTTTATAGTCAATTCTGCATATCGCCTCAGGAGTTGTCACAGTTTCTGATGGTTTATCCTTCACTTTGGACTCTGATAGTCGGTTCACCCTCACCTGTAACTCCACTGGTGGACCTGCTACCACTGTCTCTTGGACCAGAGACTCCACCACTGTCACCCAAGGAACCAAGACTGTGTTGAATAACTCAACTACTGCACAATACACCCACACTCTGAATGTGACTGGGAGACTACCTGGACTGTACAACTGTACTGTGGCTAACAGCAAACCTTCAACAGTATCGGCACAGCTTAATGTCCAAGGTATAATGATTATGGCATCTTATGCATGTCAGTTTGTTGTAATTTACTGCAGCTCCCAGCTCTGAATTAAACCCAAGAATTACAACTAGCGGAAATACTCTGACAACAACTTGGACTGCTGATACCGACAACAATGTGACTGAGTATCTCATCTATTACCGCTATCGAAATGGTGGCACAAGTGTTCTCAACATATCTGGTACTGAAACCTCTCACACACTCACCGAGGGACTGGTGAGAAGGTGTACACAGTCAGTGTCCAGGCCTTATCGGTTCACCTGCCCAGCAGTATAGCTGGACCAGTGACTGCCAGAGGTCAGTTGAGTGGTGTTTTGTACGTATCATAATGTTTCAGTTTGCACCTCAGACCCAGAGGGAGTTGGGCCCATATCTGTGGCTGTGGTGGAAGACAAACTGAGCATATCCTGGGAGGGCCACTCCTGAACCCAATGACTTCTACTGGAACTACACAGTCACTGTCAATGATAATGTGACTGGGAGAGAGGTCTTCAGTGATGTGGTGTCTATGAAAGAGACTCAACTCTCTGCTCAAGGATTAGTATTAGGTTTGTTTAATTGACGAATCGTTGTTTTATTCTAATCCCTGATAAATTTCTATAGCTAAAGGTGTTTCCTACAACGTGAGTGTGTTTGTTACTAACAGACGAGGAAACAGTGTTTTTAGGAGCGAAGTGTTTTTCATGGGTAAGAAGATGAAAAAGTTGAGTGATCATTAATGTCTCTCTCTGCCTCTCCTATAGCTAAAGGAGGTTCATCATCATCATCATCAGCAGGTCCAGCAGTGGCTGGAGTTATTGCTACTGCGGTCGTGGTAACCATCTCAATAATCCTCATCATCATATTCATCAGGTAGGGTCCACCCCTCCTGTGATGAGTTCACACTGTATATCCCACTGCTGTAGATGGCGGAGAACTAGGAGAGGGACAACCACTGTTACCAAACCCCCCAGACCTCCACCTCCTCCCAGGAAACCAGTGAGAAAAGAAGAGGAGGAGGAGTTGGAGATGGAGGAAATAGTGGAACATTCTGAGGACGAGAGTGATTCAGAGGACTCCTATGTTGATGGTATATATTCCTCCAGCCACAGGTTGCTGTACTCTGTTCACTGTTCTGCAGTGAGTTTTCGAAGTGAGGTTCCTGAGGCAGAGTTCCCGGAGTATGTGAGACTGATGCATGAGGACAGAGACCATAGATTGGAGCTGGAGTACAGGGTTCGCCTCACTGCAGACCTCCATACACTGGTGTACATGTGTCTGTTGGCTGCAGAGTCTGGACAAACTGCCCCAGCCAGCCAGTGATGCTGCTCATCTCCCCTGTAACATCAGACACAACAGATTCAAAAACATCTTCCCCTGTGAGTGAGCCCCTGTCATTTGTCCACTAATTACTCTAGTTCCCCCTCTCTAAAGATGACCACAGTCGAGTCCAGCTGAAGGGGGACCCTGCAGAGGAAGGCTCTGACTATATCAATGCCTCCTTCATTGATGTGAGGAAAACCCTTTATACCTGCTGTTATCTCCACTCATTTACACAGGGTTATCCTGACAAGAAGAATGCTTACATTGCTCCTCAAGGTGAAAGAGTTTCACTGGAAGAAACTATGCAAACACCACTCTCTGCCACTGACCCTCACCCCCTCTCTCTAGGTTACCTTTGGTCCTTATAGTTGTGTCTCTCTGTCTGCAGGTCCAACAGGAGTCACTGTGAACAGGTTCTGGGAAATGGTGTGGGAGAATGAGGTCCATACTATTGTCATGCTGACTCGCTGCGTGGAGGATGCCAAGGTCTGTTGGTGTTCCTTTTTTTATTATATAGTGTGGCCCATTAGTTTGCCCATCAATGGTCTAAGGTGTGGTGTTGTGTGTCTGTGTCTATAGGAGAAGTGTGAGCAGTACTGGCCACAGCAAACCAACAGTACTGAGACCAGAGGAAAGTTCCACATCACTGTCACCTCATTTGTACCTTCAGCAGAGTACCAGATCAGGAAAATACACCTCCAATCAGTCAGTCCTCCCCCCCACTGTCTCATTCTATTGACGATACAATTCTCTAAGAACACCTCTAATTGGTTGCCCCAAGCACATTTCTTGCATGCATTTAAGCCCCTGAACTACTAAATCCACACTTTCTTCTGTCCCATTGGTCTCTGGACTCCAGACAGCAGATGAAGAAGGAGAGCTGACAGTCACCCACATGTTCTACACCGCCTGGCCTGACCACGGAGTCCCTCGCAACGCCATGTCCCTCATCTCCTTCATCCGTCGCGTCCGCAAGGAACACCCCGCCTCCCTGACCACGCCCCTCCTGGTCCACTGCAGTGCCGGGGTGGGGAGGACTGGTACCTTCATCCTCCTGGACTTGGCCATACAGCAGATGAGGAGGGAGGGGACCCTGAGTGTCTTCCAGCACCTCAAGAGTATGAGGACTCAGAGAATTAAGATGGTCCAGACTCAGGTATTTACAACTACTGTGTATGTTCAACCAGTTTAGATCCATGTTACATGTAAATGTTTCAAGACTCATTTGCAACTCATAAGAAACACACATTTTTACTGTTTGCTGCCCAACTTTCCCTCACTGGTTATCTCTCCTCTCTCTCTCTCTCTCTCTCTCTCTCTGTGTGTTCAGGCTCAGTATGTGTTCATCCATGATTCCCTGAGTGAGCTGGTGGTGTGTGGAGAGACTGAGGTGGCAGCAGGTGATCTGAGGATCAAAATGAACCGACTCCACAGACCAGTCCCTGGAGATCCTTCTGGCCTCACTGGATTCCAGACTCAGTTCCAGGTACCGGTGTGTGTTTGTTTGCCATTTTTATCTGTCTACGGGATTATCACATTCCCATCGGGTATTTGCATATATTGACTGCATTTGATGGGAAAATCCAGTGCCTGTAGCAAACAATTCTGTCGTAAAGTGTGAATGTTGTGTATGTCATGTGATGTGTGTTGTTGTGCAGATTCTAGAGCACATGAGCTCCCAGTACAAGACATCCTACCTGGAGGCTGAGGGCCAAGTACAACTCTGCCAAGAACAGGTTCCCTGACAAACTCCCCAGTGAGTATCCATACCACACACACACACACACACAGTGTGTTCTTTACCCCTGGGACCAACCATGGTAAACCATCTTTCCTTCTCTCGTAATAACCCAACTCCTGCTGGTGTTGTTGTTGTTTGTCTGCTTGCCCTCTGCATGAGACCGTTGTGGATATCTTCCATTTTTGCTTCGGTTTCCTTTGCCCCCACCTTGGTGAACTAGCAAGAGGCTTTGGAATGCCAACACTACTGTTTACATTGTTAACGTTTGGCAAAAGACGGAAACAAACTTTCATTTTGGAGGCATGTGTTTATCATAACGCACACACAAGCAGTTTCCAAACTCAACACTTTGTTTTCAGATGAGCTCGGTCGTGTGAGGCTGCGTCACGGCCCCCTGCCTGGCTCTGATTACATCAACGCCTCCTTCATTGACGTACGTCGTGCAGCCACGCCCACTGATCATGTGACTGAGCCTCCATACACAGGGCTACAAGCAGAAGAAGGCCTACATAGCAACTCAGGGACCTCTGGCGGAGACAGTTGCTGACTTCTGGAGAATGGTCTGGGAACACAACTGCAGCTGTATCGTGATGCTCTGTCAGACCAAGGAGAATGGGCTGGTGTGTCATTTCCCCACTCTCTCTGTTTGTTTGACTCATTCTGTGTGTATAGGAGAGCAGTCAGTGTTTCTGGCCCGAAGGACGAGGGAAGGAAGAAGAGGAGGGAGAAGAGGGAGAGAGGGAAGAGTTGTACGGGAAGGTGAAAGTTGGGGTAAAGAGGGAGAGTTTCCACGGAGACATTGTAGAGAGGAAGCTGGAGGTGGAAGAGGAGAGTGAGGGGATGACAGTGGGAGTCACCAGAACTGTGACTCTCCTCCAGCTGACCAGCTGGGCCCCGGGAGAGCTGCCTCACCCGACCGCCATCTTGTCTCTGGGGGAGCTGCTGAACAAGGCCCAGAGGACGTGCCCCAGCAGACACACAGTCATCGTCTGCAGGTATGCCCCTCTCGCTGGTGGCTTTATTGAATCTTCATCTCTCCTCACCTCCTCAGTGACGGAGTGGGAAGGACAGGGACGTTCATCTGTCTCCATTCTCAGTTGGAGAGACTCAAGACCGAAGGTGTGGTCGACTTCTTCCAGGCTGTCAAGTCTGCCCGTATCCAGAGAGCTGGCCTCGTCCCTGACGCTGTATGTTCCTCTCTACCTCTCGCACCCTTTCATAATATGATGTTATCTTCGCAGGCTCACTTTGCCTTCTGCCACGATGTGGTGGCCAACTATTTGGATAGTTTTGAGACTTACGCCAACTTCAAGGAAGTTGTTTAATTTCTCAGTCACTGTTATATAGGACTGCAGGAATTGTGTGTGCAATCATATCACTTAGAGATTACGTTGAAGCCAGTGTGTAAACCTTTTAGACAAATTTTGCGCATGCGTAGTAAGAGCCGCGCGCGCGACCGCTCATCAGTGCATCTTCAGCAGCCGGCGGCTAGCTGTGAATAATGATGACGTCAGTGCTCCATCAGCAGCTTTCTTGTCTCCTGAAACGGCAACCCCACCCCAAGAAACGAGGTCTTGTCTCTCTCTCTTTGCTGACCCCACATCACTGCCCCTTGCAATTGCATCTCCTGGAAGGTGAGCAAACGCCTATTATAACCCGGCACTCGGTGAACATTTCGCGCGTGCGTAAACGCAGGCCGCAAAACTAATGTTTTCGACTCAGTCTCCAGTAAACGGTTTTGGTTTTGGTGTGGTCGAGCGGGTTAATTGACTATATACCTCTTAACCAGAGGGTTTCAATGTGGGCTGGAGGAATGTAGTGGGACACTCATGAATAGGGACACACCCAGTAATGTTCTATTTGGAGCTCCTCAATCCGTCCCCTACAATAGACAGATGAACTGGCAGGACCAGAGGTCAATGGCCTGACATCATTCATCATTTCCCTGAGTCATGTTTGGAGCAACTGCTGACGTGCTCCTTTCCTTTTAGTGCAGTAGTGTAGTGTGAGAGACAGTGTGTTGGGGCACAACATGCACGTGTGACACTCTACTCTAGGAATGTTCGTGTGTGATAGTGAGTGGAGCTCTCTCCCATGACTACTGTGGCACACCTTCCACACCTGTCTCTTACTGTTTGCCAGAACAGTCAATGGATATACCCCTGTACCATTTAGCTGCGATTATGGCAGTTTTTATGCACATGCGCAGCATATTGCCAATACATGTGCTGGAAAGTAATGATTATATCACGCTGTGCAGGGAGCTGGCAGGATGAGGGTGTTGCTAGTGTGTCTCCTGGCCTGTCTGCACATCGTGCACTGCCAGACTTACCCCTTTTTACGTCACAATGGAGTCACTTTTCAAAACAACTCGTTCATCGACAGGGGAATTGTCAGTGTGGCTGATAAGCTCGAGTGTGTCACTAACCACAGTCCCTGCTGTGAGGGGAGTGATGGAGGGTGGACGGACCCAGCTGAGGTGGCCATTCAGGAGGGACCTGCAGGAACTATTCCGTTCTACGTGACTAGAACTGCAGCAGGAACCATCGACCTCAACAGACTGGCTGTGTCAAATGGGCAGGAGCAGCTGTCTGGAATGTATGAATGTGAGATCCCGGGCTCTGGTGGAACTCCTGAAATGATGTTCATCTACCTTGGAAATCAGAGTACTGGTAAGAGTTAGGGACATGGGAGAGAGGGAAGCATTTCACTGGCAGAATCATAGGTTTCATACACTGAATAATCAAAGGTTTCTAAGAGTGAATCAATTGCTGAGAAAGGGAAGAGGGGAAGGGGCCAAGGCCAGTGCCTGTGTTGATATTGTGGCATGAGAACAGCTAAAGCAGATGTTTCCTTCTACAACTAGTACAACAGGTTGCATGCTGTGTGTACAAATGTGTTGTGTGTGCGCAGGTCAACTGACATCAGCAGTTGTGTCCTTCACTGAGCTGTTGAGTGAAGTGAATGAAGAGCCAGAGTTTGTCCTGACGTGTCGCAGTGAGGGTGGACCAGCCACCACTGTCCAGTGGACCAGAGACTCCACCGCTATCTCTGATCCCTCCACTGTCCTCCGACTTGTCGATCGTCAGCAGAACACAGTGTATGAGAGTCGACTGACAGTCACAGGCAGGGATCTGGTGGACTACAGCTGCACTGTCAGCAGCAATAGGACCACTTACTTTGGTGAGGCAGGCAGCAGTGTTTCCAGTGAGGCCTTCACAGTATCTGGTGAGTTGGAGGATGCTGTGTGTAGTGTGTGTGGTGACTACCTGTCCCCTCCCCACACAGCTGCTGGAGAGCCGACCAGACTGAATGCAGTGGACCTGCTCAGTTCAGGGAGTATCCTGGTCACCTGGACCCCTCCCTCTGGATCTGTCACTGGCTACACCGTCTTCCTGGAGCCGGGCGGGGTGGGAAGTGACGGTGCCCAGTTCCTCCGACAGCCACATGTTTGAGGGTCTCCAGAGTGGGACTCAGTACATGGTGTCTCTGGTGGCTCTATCAGACCAGCTACCCAGCATGGTGGTTGGCCCACTTGCACCTACAAGTGAGTCCTTCTCCATTCCTTTGTCGATGTATAGGTACTTGATTTTGTCTGACACACAGATTTGGAGCCTCCAGATGTGACTCTCTCTGCTATCACCACCAACCCTACTGTGGGTGGTAGCCTACAACTCGCCTGTACTGTGGTTCTCCCTGAAGGAATTGAGCTCTCAGGGAACCCTGAAGTTGAATTCTATGGTCCTGGAGATGGAATGGATGAAGGCCCTTTTCCTGCCACCAGTTACCCCATCCAGTGGCAGCTATCTTGCACAGTACAGTTTTGAAAACCTGGACTTGTTCAGTCACGGAGTGTACAGATGCTCTGCCACCTATACCATTGAAGAGAGTATGTCTCCCGCAGGGGAAGCTACACTGAATGTGGACGTCACCTGTGAGCTACATTCACTGTATCTCGATGAGTTAGCTGTATATCTTCCCTCTCCTTGCCAGTTGGTGTTAATGAACCTGGCCTGGGATTGCTGGAGTGCCGTACGTCAGCAACACTGTCACGCTCACCTGCGCTGTGTTCCTATCAAACTCTGACATCACCACAGAGTTCATGTGGTCCAGAGTGGGTGGAGAGCTCCCTCCCTCCGCCTCTATTGGCTCCGTGGAGACTGGTCTATTCACTAGGGAGAACACACTCACATTGAGTCCACTGGCTCAGTCGGACAGTGGGGAGTACCGGTGTCAAGTCACCATCAGTACCAGTCCTGGTGCAGGGACTATACCCACTGCCACTCTTGATGAGAGCGACGTGTTGACTGTGCTAAGTGAGTGTGTCACTCCGAACCCTTTCCCTTTTACTGTTCCATTCTCTCTCCCTTCTAACCCCTCACTTTACTGCTCCGTTCTGTCTTTAACCCCTTCTGCTCCATTCTTTCTCCCTTCTAACCCCTCACTTACTGGCTCCATTCTCTCTTTAACCCTTCTGCTCCATTCTCTCTTCTTGTTAACCCCTCTGCTCCATTCTCTCTCCTGTTAACCCCTCACTCACTGCTCCATTCCCTCAGTTCCGGAGGTGACAGTGGCAACAGAGCCGGAGACTCAGAGAGTTCTGGATCATGAAGAATACAACTCATTCACCATCACCTGCTCTGCCTCTGCTACTGCTGGCACCACTCCTCTGGCACTGGGCTTCGTCCACTGGGATCGCAGAGTCGATTCTGGGGAGTTCCAGCCGGTCTCAACAGACAGTTACAGCCCTCTGACAGGGACTCCTGAAGATGGCTACGCCAGTCGGATCAGCGGCACAGAGTCCACTGCCTCAACCACCGTCCAGTTCCGTTGCACCGCAGCTCTCACTGAGACCAGTATCTTCTCTACCACCAGCACTGCCACTGTTACTGTGCAGGGTGAGCCTCCAACCTCTTTTTTATCTTCTCTCATTTGTCACTCTCTAAATCATCATCTTTAAATTCCACCTCAGGTCCAGCAGCACCAATGTCGGTGAGTCTGAGATCAACAGACGTCACTGACACCACAGCCATCATCTCCTGGACCGTGTTCTCCATTGCCTACACTCCTGAGACTTACACAGTCCTCTATGGCACCACTACAGACAGTCTGGACCGGACCTCTGGCCAGCAGAGGACCAGTGGCAGCGATATTTCAGTCACCAGTCTCCCTCTCTCTCTGCCCCTCTCTGGTCTGGACCCCGACACCGCCTACTACTACACCGTCAATGCCTCAAACTCTTACACCTTCACTCTCTATGAGACCAACACCTTCAACACCTCCTCCAGACGTGAGTCATGTGATCAGTTATGTGATCAGTTGAAATCACTCATTTCAGCATGTGACTAGTCATGTGATCAATCATGTGATCAATGGAACTCACACAAATGCGTTTGACCAGTCAAGTGATCATCATCTGATCTCCCCACAGGTCCCAATCCTCCAACCAACCTAGCTGTGACTCAGCCCTCTGGGCTTACCTATGGCTTCACCTGGACCGCCTCCACTGCGGCTCCTGGAGCCCCGCCCATCGTCAGCTACACCTTGACCTGTGACCCCACTCTGGACGGAGTAGACGACGTGAAGCGACACTACCCCAGACAACTCCGTTACCTCGGGGTCTGTATCCCTCAGTCCTGGTCTCAGCTACACCTGCTGTGTCGTAGCTACCAGCAATGGAGTTGCTCCTTCTAATAGAACTTGTCTAGAGAATCTTCTCACCACACCCCCCTCGGGTACGTCTACACTGATATATGGCAGATTTTGTAGGAGCAAAAGTCTTTATTTTGTTGTTGGAAAATACTTTTAACATGTATTCTCATGCAGAAATTAGACTAAATGAAAGTAACCCACTATACTGAAAATATTTTACCAGTGGATTCTGTCTGTCTGTCTGTGTTCAGCTCCCACAGGTGCTCCAGTGAACCTCATGGCAGTTGCTGGTCGTAGGAACCTCATGTTGTCATGGAGTCCACCGGAACCTCGTCTCCGCAATGGAGACATCTCCAGTTACACCGTCACCTGCTTCTCTCCCTCCTCCTCTTCTCCTGACTTCTCAGACACTATTCCAGACACACAAGTGATGGCAACTGGACTGACACCCAACACCATGTACTCCTGTTCAGTTCTGGCGACTAACTCTGTTGGCAGTGGACCTTCAGCCACCGTCGATGCTTCCACTCTGGAGGATGGTAGGTCTGCGAGAGAGGAATGATGGGAGCAAAGTACTATGAGAGGGAGAAGTAATGAGTACATGTAGCATTGGCACAATTAATGTGGAGTGCACTAAATTCTCCATTCACATTCACATGTATATACCGTGTCATTAGTACGTCAAACTCATTGGTGATTCTAATTATTGCCCCCTGGTCACTGTGTTGACTGATGTCTATTGTGTCTGTCCTCAGCTCCAGATGCTCCTCCTCAGGACTTCAGACATTCAGTGGTAAACGGGTCACAGAGGGTGGAGTTCAGCTGGGCCCCACCCCCCTCTTCCTCCGCCAACGGAGCCATCACTGGTTACGCAATCTCCTGTAACCCTCCCTTCTACCAGTCCACCACAGAGCTGAGTCTCAATGTCACCACTCTCACCCCTGGCACCAGCTACTCCTGCAACATCTCTGCTTCCACTGCTGTGGGGGCCGGACCCCCCACTACCCCACTGCTCTCTGTCCTTACTGGTAGAGTTCACTTCTTCTGTTATTTCCTTTCTCTCCCTTTCTCTTCCTTTCTCCTTTCAAGCCCAACATACGTGAATGGCGCAAGTTGATACAAACTTTATGCAACTTGCAATGTATGGGTATAATGCCTCCATGCATGTCATAGACTACACTTCCATATGCATGGATCATCTTGTACACTCAAATTGCATGAGACTTTTGTGTTGATCTCTTTATTGTCACAATAGTGTTCCCTCTTCTTTCTCTCTGTGTGTGTGTGTTTAGTACCAGGGGCACCAGAAGGTGTCAGTCTCAGTGTGGGGAGGAGGAGAAGGGGGAAGGTCTGCTGGTGATGTGGGGCCAAGTGGAGGGAATTGTCACTGGCTACAGACTGACTGTGACTAAGACCTCCAGTGGAGACACTGTTGTCCTCACGTCCTCTGATCCCAGTCTTCTGGTCAGGTCTGACAAAGTTGGAGGATTTGAGATGGTCAGTATTGAGGTGTCTGGGGTCAACTTGGCTGGATACGGGCCTCCTAGTGACGCTGTCTCTGGCACCACTCCCTCCATACGTGAGTCTAATTCTTCTACAATGACAGTGCAGATTTCTGAGCCGTCAATTCATCATGTATGTGTGTTCATCGTGACAATCACCTGAACATTTTATTCTGATACAAAACTGGAGTTTAATACCAACTGACATCCCTAGCTACATATGAATCCAGCTCATAAACTAACTCTTGTTGCCCGGCATCTAAGAATCACAATTGAGTATTTCTCTCTCTCTCTCTCTCTCTGTTACTGCAGCCCCAGGACCGGTTGCGGAGGTGAATGTGGCGGTAGAAGATGGAACTCTGACTGTGGAGTGGAACACTCCACCCTACCCCAATGGTATCCTCTCCGGATACATGGTCTCCGTGGAAACATACCCGGAGGGCGTGGTCAAGTTTGGTCCCCGCGCCAGTGGACAACTCAACTTTCAGACATGAACTGACTGTGTCTTCACTGGGTTAGTGGCTTTAGCTTGGTGGAGGAACTTAGCACTAGTCTGTCTGACAACAGCTCACAACTTTTTCTGTCGCGACGATAGAATTTCTATTTTCGTGGCACTCTGAGGTAATGTGATGAACAGCATTTAACCTCTCTCTCTCTCCCCCTCTCTCTCTGTGTGTCTGTGTGTCCTGCAGAGGATGGTACTCCATACTATGCGGTGGTGGTGGCGTCAATGACAAGGGAAATGGAGAGAAAAATCCTACCATCTTCTTCTCAACTGAACTTGGTAAATCACTGGCGTACTCATCCTCTGAATAAGGGACACCTTGAGGAAAGGCAAAGGTGTTCTTTATTTAGAAGTGTCTCTTATTTGGAGGTAATACTAATGTGGGCAGTACTGAGTGTCCACTATAGAGAGGTGTCCTTTATTTCAGAGGTTTCACTGTGCACCATTCACCCCTATCTTCCTCCTCTCGCAGCGTCAGGCCCGGTGGCTCTAACCCCAGAGAACCAGAGAAGATCATCCAACGGAGACATTCTACTGTCGTGGGAGAAGCCCAGTCCAGTGGAGGCGAGAGGCATCATCACATCCTTTGAGATCAGTTTCTCTGAGAGTGGGGCAGGGGAGGGAGGGAGAAGGAAGAGGCAAGAGTGTCCCAGAGATCAGTGCCAGCTGGGAGCAGGTCAGACCAGCGGGTGCTGCATGAGTCGGTCCAGACCAGACCAACGTGACCATCTCTGGACTGGACTCCAGCAAGAGCTACGACGTCTCAGTCAGTGTTGTCAATGGAGCTGGGGTTGGAGAGGCACAGACCTTCACTATTGAAGGTAAGTAAGAGAGATTGCTTATTACAGCACCTCCTCTATCTCTGTTCTCTGTTCCTCTGTCAGGGAACCCGCCAGAAGACAAAGGTGGTTTCCCTGTGGTGATTGTGGCAGTGCTAGTGGTTCTGGTGGTAGCTGTGGTTCTGCCGGTAGTAGTCATTGTGGTCATTGTGGTCATTGTGGTCTTGATTCGCTGCAGGTTAGTCAATCCTCGCAGGTTGGTCAATTTCACATCTGTGTCTCTGTGTGTTTGTAGAAAGAGTAAGACGGGCGGCTACTCTGCTCACCCCAGCGCCATGCCTCCAGGTGTGGATGAAGACAAGAGAGCAGAGGAAATGGTGTCCCTTTCTGCCATCAACCCTACCAGTCCTGAGGGTGGGTCTACCTTCTTCTCCTCCTCTTCCTCTTACTCCCTCTTACTCCCTCTTACTCCCTCTAATTCCCTCTTACTCCCTCTTGCTCCCTCACAGAAGCTGCAAGGATGAGAGCCATCAGACTGGATCAGTTTGAGGAACATGTCCGACAGATGCACGAGGACAGAGACAAAGGATTTGAGCAGGAATACCTGGTGAGTCCTCCTCCCCTCCTCCCCTCCCCCTCTCCCTCCCTCTAACCTTGCTCTGTGGTTCCCGTGCAGACATTCAATACTGAGCCCACGGCAGTCCACGACGCCGCCAAGGATCCTAAGAACAAGAACAAAAACAGATTTGCCAACATCTTCCCCTGTAAGCCTTCTAACTCTCATACTTGTTGTGATCGAGTTTAATCCACTATTAATTTGTGCTGATTGTCAACTTAATTTTAAGAATTCCACAACATTTTGGCCAAAATACCCAAAAAAGTGTCGTCTTTCCCCCCACTTTAACTGATGCGTCTGGTGATCTGTCTCCACAGACGACTTCAACAGAGTTCCTCTGCAGCTTGTGGATGGTGCTGAAGGCTCAGACTATATCAACGCATCGTTTGTCCACGTAAGTGATTTAATTAACACTCTCCCCTTGTTAATCAATGGGGAATGAAGAGCATGCATGTTATTAGCTCCATTTTCCTTCTCCCCACAGGGGTACAGTAGGAGCAATGCCTACATCGCAGCTCAGGGGCCCATGTCAGGAACCATTCTGGATTTCTGGAGAATGATCTGGGAGCACCGACCTGGAAGTATCGTCATGCTCACCAAACTAGTGGAGGGAGGAAAAGTGAGTCTTGCCTCTCTCTTCTCTTCTCTAACTCTTTCTTTAACCTCTTCCCTGTGATAATCAGCAACATGTGGTTGCATACAAAGTCAATATTCTAGCCCATAGTACTGTGTGAGAGATTGGTAAATGAAAGTTTCGAAATCTTACTTTTGGAAGTCTCTGTCCGCCGCTCCCAAATAGCTAATGACTCTCTCCCACACAAACTTTATTTCTTCCCTCTCTCTTCATTTGCTGGCTTGGCTATGAAGTGAACGGTGGAATCTGCCAGTCCATTATCTCATTATTACTGCCAGTCTACCAGAGGGAGGGAGAGCCAACCTAGTTTGCACTACCATCCCATATCCCCATACATTTTGTATCCAGCACAAATTCCCTGTGGTTTATATGGTCGCAATTGTACAGACATCAAGCTGGCACACAATGTGGGAAAATTGCTATCGTAGTTATCAGAAATGGCCACCAAGTTCAACAAATAGTTAGCAACTGACTAGTGGTTGGAGGCAGCTCCATTCTCTCCTTGTCTACACTAGATCTCAGTCACAGAGTATGGCATTAACAATCCAGGGAGAGATCTATAGGATTGGCCTCAACTAAGCGTAGAACGAACTCTACCAGTAAATGTTACTGACGGTGGGTGTTGATGTGCAGAGGAAGTGTGAGCTCTATGGCCTGAGAAGGTGGAGACAGTTCAAGCCGGATGTGGAATCCACGTACAAGTACAAGGAGGAAGTCGTTCCGTATGCTGACTTTGAGATCAGAAAATTCATAGTCAACCAATGTGAGTCCACAAAAACTCTAATGACTTGTGGCCTAGGGTGCAGCACGGAATGTGTCCCCCTCTCTTCTTCTCTTTCTGTACAAACCCAAGTTCGACCAAGCAAGATACTAGGCATCATGTATTGACCATCAATAATACTGTATATCTGCCAGTGTTAATGCAGTGAGGGGTCTTCTCTGTGTTGTAGGATCAGAAACCAAAGGTGCCAGCTCTAGAGGTTTGCAGCATTCAGTTCCTCGCTGGCAAGATCACGGAGTGCCCAAGTTTTCCAATGCAATCATCTCCTTCATCCGTCCGGCTGAGGCAGTTTACCACAACCCTCAGTCTGCCATGTTTGGTCCACTGCAGTGCAGGGGTGGCGGACAAATCGCAAATGGACGCATCGAACTAATTTATCTTACTCCCCGCTAGGCCACCGTTACTGAGGATGGAGCTCCCCCCCCGGGTCTCCCCCCCTCGGAAAAAGCGGGGCACCATCCCGCTTTCCCACCCCGCGATTGGGGCCGACGGGTGGTAGACCCCGCGGAACCGCGGCCCAACGGTCAAACTCAGCCCCAGGGGTGAACTCGGGCGCCTTCTACTCACAGCCGCAGAAACAAGAGAACAAATATAAAGTAAGGCTTCTCGGCCAAAAGTCGACTTGACTTGCGCGAAGGAAACACAGGCCAATACAACACCACATATGAAGTGGTATACCTCCTCCTACCACCCCTAGGGTACCAGATCGGCCCACAGTCCACACCCCGCCCGATTGTCACAGATGATCGATGCGGGCGTACAAGCCAGAGGGACACGACGACCCGCCACACCCCAAGATTCGCTCCTGTGAAAGGTGAACCCAGGCGGGACTTGATACATCCAGCGGCTCAGCTTCGTCCTTTTAACCGGAGCGCCGTAAATCAGCTAGTACTTTACTCTCCAACTCACTTCGACTGGCTTCATCTCCTTGGACTCCATTTGTGGAGAGGATTGCCTCGAGAGCAGCGTGAATGTTTACGAGTGCCTGACGAAAATGAGGAGCAGAGGATCCACTTGTCAGACCCTCGTTCTGTTGGAGAGAGGAGAGAGGGGGTTAGAAGAGTGTGAGGTGTCATGGGAGGTAGGTGGTGTGTTGGAGGAGGAGAGAAGGGAGAGAGTGGGTGTGTATGGGGGAGAGGTGTGTTTGTGTTGGAGAGGGAGAGAGGGGGTAGAAGAGTGGTGTGTCATGGGGGAGTGGGTGGTATGTTGGAGAGAGAGAGATGGGGGTTGGAAGAGTGAGTGTGTCATGGGAGAGTAGGTGGTTGTGTTGGAGAGAGAAAGAGAGAGGGGTAGAAGAGAGGAGTGTGTCATGGGGAGTAGTAGGTGGTCTGTTGGAGAGAGAAGAGAGGGGTAGAAGAGTGAGTGTGTCATGGGAGAGTAGGTGGTGTGTTGGAGAGGGAGAGAGGGGGTAGAAGAGTGAGTGTGTCATGGGAGAGTAGGTGTGTGTTTGTTTGTTGTGATGGCTGTTTATCATTCTTGTTTTCATGGACATTCCTCGAATCTATTCACCCGACAAGTATCTATACACCTTCTGTCTCTCTTATGCTAACACACACACTCAACACAGGTGCAGTACGTGTTCATCCACGATGCTCTGGTTGAACGGTCACATGTGGAGAGTACCTCAGTCGCCAAAGCGCTGCTGAGCACATCAAGAAGATGGTCCGGAAATCCTGGGGAGATGGTCTGTCTTCAATGCCCAGTTAGGAGTAAGAACTGACCTCATCTGTACAAATCAGCCAATTAGAGTGTTGTGTGGTGGAATCTGTGATTATTGACACCTTAATTCGTGTCACAGCTGTTGGCAGAGTGGGGCCGAAGCCTTCAGACAGTGGACAACTCTGAAGGGTCTCGCTTCCCCAACAAGGACAAGAACCGCTATCCTGGCCGCATTCCTTGTGAGATCAACCCCTTTCCTCCCTCTTCCCCCTATACACTTTCAACAAAACCTCTCCCTATTCCTCCATGAGTGTGTGTGTGTGTTTAAGATCACTATACACCCACTACAGTGTTATGTTAGGCTACTAGTGTCTATTTCACTATTGCCTCACTTCAGATTAACATGAACGAGGTCCGCTCAAGCCCACGGATGGTCTCGGGGCAGAGTACATCACTCCAGCTTCCTGAGGAGTTCAATTAGGATGACCCATTGCCCGATTGGAACCAAGGCCATTTTGTAGGGGTTACAAGCAGAGAATGCGTACATGGAGCCCAGGCCCCTTTGCAGCTACATTGAATGACTTTTGGGAGAATGTGTGGAGTTCAAGACAGAGGTTGCATTGCTGTGAACTGGAGGAAATGGGCAGGGTATGCAGTTATTGTGGCCCTTGTGGTGTTTAAGAGAGTGAGTTGTCAGCACTCGTAAGGATGTGAGTGCAACTGTGTGCATAGATAGTACACTATCAGCCTTTTTTGGAGTGGAAGTCTCACTCATTTTCCTGCCACCCACTTTTCCCCTTTCTCACTTCTCTCTTTCCTTTCCTTCTTCATCCCCCTACAGGAGGGATGAGTCATCAGTACTGGCCACTCAGCTAAAGCCAAGCGCTCTATGGCAAGGAAATCTGTGACTCTGAATCTGGGAACACCATTTGGAGCTAAAGAAATTGTTAGTCCGCAAGTTTGAATAAATGATGAGAAGGTACATGTGTGCAGTAGGTCCCAGCATGCAGGCTGGGGAGGTGTTGTGTGGGAATTAGGAGGGGCAGGGTGCAGTGAAGCAACTGTTGTGCTGGTTATCTGTGTAAACACACTTCCTTCCTGCCTCTGTGACAGATACAATACCTTTCACATGTGGCTTGGTATGTGGGGAGGGTAGTCCCTTGGGAGAGGGTTGCAACTAATGGAAAACTTTCTCCATAGCCCTGTCTTGACTGTCGACCGCGGGAATAGCAAACAGTTCCCCACTCTTTAATCTTTCTCCGTTACTTCCCCCCTATCTAGAACACAGCCATTGTTCACAGTAACGCAGTACCAGTCCTGTGTTGGGCAGAGGAAGTAGATGGCGGTGGACTCCTGCTGCAGTTGATCTCAGACCTCAAAAACTCCAGAGGAACACTGAGAACAAAACCATCCTGTCGTCTGCAGTATGTCTCCCTTCTGTTTACCACCATTGCACTCCCCCTCCCCTTCCCCTTTATGTGTGATGGTATGGGAATAATGGAGATTCATCTGTGTCCATGCTATGTTGGACAGAGTCAACTCTGAAAACATCCTCGCTTTCTTCCGTTTGTCAAGTCCTCCGCAGCACACCGACCTGACCTCATTAGAGAGGAGGTATATATATGTATGACATCATCTTTTTCTATACAATGATGTGTATCATATTATCCCCTCTCTCTGACAGGAGCATTACATCATGTAGTCATGAAGCAGGGGCTGAGTATCTGGATAGTTCCAACCTACGCAACTCACCTGAACTGGAGTCACATGATAAACTCATAGACTGTCATGTGAATGATGGACACCACTACAATTAGTGTACTCAATATTTGTTTATTTTGTTTGTGTGAATACTTTTTTTACAAATTATAAGTGTACTATTCTCATTTTTGTTTATTGCGGTGGTATTATTTTCAGTTGTGACGTCACTGCTATGAAATAAGCGCATGCGCATGTGTGGAATAGCTGCATACACGCACGCGTACGCAGCAAGGAGGGTGCGCTTTCTCCGGTGCCAAAGCTCTGATGCTGAACGTAAGTTGATACAGATAAGGTGTGTCATGCATCTCCTCGGACTGGCGTTGGTAAAGAGAGGTATCATAATCACACCACCTGGGTAAGTGTGTAGTTTCCGCGGGTGATGGTGTACAGTGTGTGAAGTAACAGTGTTAGTCTAGTGGGTGAGTTGGAAGCCAGCGTTGTGTGGTTTGTGGTTGCTTGCTTGCTGCTGACTGAAAGGGCTGGTTTGGTTGGTCTGCATGATATGCGGTGGAGTTGCTGGAGATGCATCTCCTAACGATCAGTGGTAATAGTAATAGCCTACGTACAATTGTGTGCTATATTATGTACACTGGATGTGAGAGGAAGGAGGGTCAAAGGTGACTACACGCCTTGCTCTGATTCACACACACACACTAAACCAAAGTGTCTCCTCTACCAACATTTATATCTTTGAATGGAGATGAGATATACAGTCACAGTCGTAGGATTCAGTGTGACGTACGACGTTAAAGGGTTTCTTACCCTGAGTTGTCACTATGAGTGTTTTTACGATGGTTTCTTCCTCTGGTCTTTTTCTGGTGGAGGTCCATTAGACCTTTCCCCGTCTCCCTCAATAGCCCCAGACTCTGGACAACAATTCCTATGTGGACATCAGTCAAGTGGGGAATGTTCTCAGTGGTAGTACATGTTGTCAATGTATACTGACCTGGGGAGTTATTGGGTGGTAGTTTGAGTGACCAGGGTATCCATCGTGGAGACTGGTATTTCCCTGATGGAACTAGACTGCCATTCTCTGGAAGTGGTGATATCTATGAGGTCCGTCTAGCTCAGAGAGTTGACCTACGTCGCAAGGACAATCCCACCTCACCAACTTGTATCTATCGCTGTGATATTCCAACTGGTGCTGTCCATGATGATACTGACAACTCACCGAGAGACACCAGTCTATGTGGGGACTGTATACTGCCAGTGGAGGTATGAGAATGAGCTTTTATTTAACAGCGACAAATTTTTTATGGAGGGATATTGTTATACTACAGAGTGCCACAAAATGTTAAAGGGATGTGGCAGTATAGTTAGAAATGTAACTAAAATGGAACTTGATTGCATTCTTTCACTGTGCCCCTATTGTTTTGTTCTATCTTAAGTCATTTCTAAATTTAGCCCCTATATACTGCCACATTCCCTTTAAAAGCACACGAAATAATATTTAAAACTGTGCTGCTCTTTTTTCTCGAGGAGGAATGTCTGATATTGCAGGGACAGGCATTTATATGGAAACAATGATAAACCATGTGTTCAGGAATGATTGTGAGCAAATTTGTGCAGGTGTGTATGCTGAGGCAGATTTTGTAGACTGTGCGACTTGTACTGCTGCACTTTGTTCAGGAGATGTTTCATATCTGATTGCATTGACCCTGACCAGCTGACCCTCACCTGTATCTCACTGGTGGACCTGCTACCACTGTCACTTGGACCAGAGACCATGTCAATATCACTGGAGAACCAAATGAGACTATTGAATGATTTGAATGACCAGTGATGCACAGTACACCCACACTCTGACTGTGGACTACTGCAGGACAGTACACTGTACTTGGCTATAACAAGCCATCGTCTGCTTCAGCTAGCACCACTGTAGCAGGTATATACAGTCAGTACTATGTATGTACCCATAAGCAGTGTTGAGATGTGCCTAGTCATTGTACATAGGGCCAATGACATTTTACGTTGTGTCTATATGCCTCAGAATTGTTTTCATCTCCACTCGTAGGGAAAACTGTAGCTGGGTTGCAACTGATTGTCACATGACTCTTGAATGACAACACCACTTAATGGGCATGGAGCACATGTTATGCGTCGGTCGAATCAAAGGAAACTAGATAGTAGAAAGGTTTGGAGTGAAGAACATGGCCGCTAGCAATGTTTTTAAGAGATGATTTCATTTGTCTGTGTCATGGCTTCCTTGTGGTCCGTCATGCATTTTAATTTAGGTGTACCCCGCCTCCCACTGATGTGACAGCAGTCCAGGATGGTCCCAATAGTATCATGTGACCTGGACTCCTCCTTATCCTCTGGATGGTATCACGGCTACAGGATCTCCTTCACTGGAGGCAGCTGATGTGGATATTGATGGTGGCATGTACAAAAGACACAATCTGACTGGTCTCACCAATGGACAGACCTACACCATATCCATTGTAGCACCTACAACCAATGGTCTTTCTAGTGCACCAGTACAGGCCACTGTTGTTTAGGTATGTTCCACTTGTGGTGTATGTAGGAATATCTCTTCAATCTGCTGCCAATGTTACGAATATATGGCAGTTATACTGAGGACTCTAGCAGAGTGACCTGGACTCCTCCTGATCCTCTGGATGGTATCACTGGCTACACCATCTCCTACACTGGAGGAGGCAGCAGTGGTAGTGAGGCTGTCAGTGGTGGAAACACTATGAGTCACACTCTGACTGGTCTCACCAATGGACAGACCTACACCATATCAATTGTAGCCACAACCAATGCCAATGGTCTGTCTAGTGCACCAGTGCAGGCCACTGTTGGTTTAGGTATGTCATACCACACAAATGTAGGTGTTTCAGTTTACACAAGAATGAGAGAGCACCACAAACAACCTATTAACTTAAAGTATGTGTCAACAACTAGGTAGCAAGCAGGGCAAAGGCAGAGCAAACAAGTCAACTATGCCCAGGACAGCTTTTTTTCCAAGGAAAAAAGAAGAGTTTTGCCTAGGCTTCATTGTGTGCTGTCTTTGTTCCCACCACAGTTCCATCTGCTCCAGTCCTTGACTCAACTCCAACAGTCACTACGGATACCATCACCATATCTGGTAGTGTTCCCAGTGGCTCAGTGGTGACTGGCTATGTGGTCCAGTGGCAGAGAGACACCTCACTTGTCTGTCCTGATCTGAGGGATGATGGTAGTATCACTGAGACTAGCAGTAGTTTCACTGGACATACAATAACTGGACTAGAGCCAGGCAATAGGTACACCATCACTGTGACAGTCTCTAATGGAGCTGGTAGTGGTCCTGTCAGTAATGCTGTTACTGCAATGACTGAGGAGGCAGGTAAAGTGCTGTATAATTCCCAAGTTCCTTACAATATGGTTGGTGTTACTCTCCACAGCTCCCAGTGGTGCTCCTGGCCCAATCACTCTAGTTACAGTCACACCAAACAGTGCCATTGTCCAGTGGGGAGAGGTGATTTGTCCCCAGAGAAATGGAGAGATCACAGACTACACAGTTACTGCAACCAACTCAGGTGGAATGGAGGAAGGAACTGCTAGTATTAATGTAGATGCTAGACAAGCCACAATCTCTGGACTGACTCCATCCACACAGTATACTGTGTCAGTAGCTGCAGTCAATAGTGCTGGTACTGGACCTTCCACTACCCTCTCTGTAGAGACTCCAGGT
>CASHTH010003699.1:0-17455 GCA_030341885.1 Geodia barretti
CTAGAGCTAGAGAGACCCTCCGCAAGTTGGCCACTCCCATCAAGGTGCGTTCCTTGGTTAAGGGGTCTGAGTGGGCATGAATTAGAGAAACCCCTACATCTTAGGGTAACGGGCTTGACGAATTATGTTGTAAATTCCATGTTCGTGTGATATCTTCTCTTGAGGGATAAAACTTCATACAAAAACGATGCAACAAGCTTTCATCAACTGTTGATCTTTGAGAAAAACCACACGAGATTTGATTGGTAGGGCAGTAGACCCCTTTACAATTTGACAAGCAGTCAGCGGGCATTTTCTCTATGCAACACTCCTTCCCTACTGGTTCAGTAGTCTTATGTGTGTGTGTTGTAGTCAGCGGAGAAGGTGGACAAGGACGAGGGAGTGACAGTTCACTCTCAGTCCCCTCTGACAGACTCTGGGAGTGCACCCACCACCACCAACACCACCCCCTCTCTCACTCCCGATTCCTCCTCTAACCCCAGACCCTCTCACGCCCGACACAGACTCAAGGTCTGCCTCCCTCTCTCTCCCTTCTCTCTCTTTCCCTCTCTCCCTTCTCTCTCCCTTCTCTCTCTCCCCCTTCTCTCCCTCTCTCCACCTCTCTCTCCTTTCTCCCCAAACCCTTTTCCAACGGCAGGTTCTCGACATTGATGTACATACATACATACATCCTCTTTAGTTGTCCTGGGTGTAGTTGACTTGTTTGCTTTGCCTTGCCTTTCTACCTCACCGTTTTGTTGACACGTGCTCTCTCTGCATACATGCACAGTCCAACAAGAGGTCCTGTGCATCACGATCACGTGTTATCTATGTAATCTGTCCAGTTGGGAGCGAGCTCCACTCCAGTTCGTAAGAAAACCTCCACCAGTCACAGAAAGAAAGGTCGCAAGAGAATCCCCTTCACGCTGGTGGAGGCCAGCAAAGGCAACCGCTGCCCCACCCCAGGTGAGTGGTCACATGATGTCATGTGACTCTCACATGACTGCGTAGTATAATTGTGCACTCTACCTGTACAAAACGGAGTGTTCTTCACGGGGGAGTTGTGTTGTTGTTGTGCAGGGTGTAATGGAGAAGGTCATGTGACTCTCACATGACTGCGTAGTATAATTGTGCACTCTACCTGTATCAAAATGTGCATTCTTGACTGGGGAGTTGTGTTGTTGTTAACCCTCGGCGCGCATGCGCAGCGAGGGTACTGTAGTTGGGTTTGTCTGTCTGTCTGTCTGTTACTCTCAATCTCACTTCTCGAATGTCTGTTCGTCCCAGAAACGATACCATCTACCCAACGGGCGACGAAGGTCAGAAAATAAAGGCGGTTTTCTCTGAAAATGCTCCGTTGCAAAGCTAGAGCGCTTCCGGCATTCTGCGGCTAATGCGTAGTCGGCCATTTTTATCGCTGCGGAAAACGCGCATGCGCTTATATACCTCGACCGAGTCCGCTTGCTCTGTGTATCTTTAAGGCACAAGAAGTCACAACGAAGGGCGTGTATCTACTACTGTAGCTAGCTAGCCCGTGTCAGACTCTCTGCGAGCTACTAGCGGGAGACCACGAGTAAACGCATACTAATAGCAGCCCAGCCCATCAATTAGCGGTACCGCGCATTCCCAGTTCGCCGAGGGTTTGCACTTTAGTGCTTTTCATTACCCTCGGCGCGCATGCGCAGCGAGGGTACTGTAGTTGGGTTTGTCTGTCAGTCTGTCTGTCTGTCTGTCTGTCTGTTACTCTCAATCTCACTTCTCGAATGTCTGTTCGTCCCAGAAACGCTACCATCTACCCAACGGGCGACGAAGGTCAGAAAATATGTGGGGTTTTCTCTGAAAATGCTCCGTTGCAGAGCTAGAGCGCTTCCACCATTGTACGGCTAATGCGTAGTCGGCCATTTTTATCGCTGCGGAAAATGCGCATGCGCTTATAACCTCGACCGGGTCGTCCGCTTGCTCTGTGTATCTTGAAGGCACAAGAAGTCACAACGAAGGGCGTGTATCGACTCTCGCATACTATCTACTACTGTAGCTAGCCCGTGTCAGACTCTCTGCGAGCTACTAGCGGGAGATCACGAGTAAACGCATACTAATAGCAGCCCAGCCCATCAATTAGCGGTACCGCGCATCCCCAGTTCGCCGAGGGTTTGCACTTTAGTGCTTTTCATTGGGTCTGTCTGTCTGTCTGTCTGTGTGTCTGTCTGTTACTCGTCATCTCACTTCTCGAGTGTTCGTTCGTCTCACAAAGGATACCACCTACTGAACGGGCAATGAAGGTCAGAAAATATGTGTGGTTTTCGCTGAAAACGCTCCGTTGCAAAGCTAGAGCGCGAAAAAGCCAATATGCAAATACACAACGGCTTACTACGGCATGATCGATCCGCGTGCTCTGCGTACCTCGGAGGCACCAGAAGATGCAACGCAGGGCGTGTATCGCCTCTCGCATGCTATCTAGTAGTGTAGTTAGCCCGCGTCAGACTCTGCGCGAGCTGGCAAGAGACCACGGGTAACAGCTAAAACTAAACCCAGCCCAGCAATTAGTAGTACGGCGCATGCGTTTACTTACGCGTGCGCGTCACAGTACGCCGAGGGTTTGCACTTCAGTGCTTTTCATTACTATTAGTATTTGTGATACTCTCTTGCCAAGGGGAGGGGAGTGGGAGGGAGAGCATTGCTAGCCGAAGGGAGGGGAGGGGGTACGCGGAGGGGAGGGGAGTAGGTTGGAGCATTGCTAGCCAAGGGGAGGGGAGTGGGAGGGAGAGCATTGCTAGCCGGGAGGAAGGGAGTAGGTTGGAGCATTGCTGGCCAAGGGGAGGGGAGTGGGAGGGAGAGCATTGCTAGCCGGGAGGAAGGGAGTAGGTTGGAGCATTGCTAGCCTATCTTTGCGTACTCTCTCCTTCCTCATTTCCCCCCCTTCTTTCTCTTCTACCGATGCTGAAAGAGGCAAAACTTGTTAGGTTTTGCAGGATTGCTACTGGTGAGCTACAAAATATCATAATACATATACATTTCCACTGCTATCTCCTAAGGATACCAGGTGTAGTCGGTATTCCGAATGAGTAGCTGTGCTTTATTTTCCTCACATGCTGTATAAAAGTACAAAATACCTTATAAAAGTACGAAAGCAATCACCTGGTGTAATCAAAGTATTCCAAATGAGTAGCTGTGCTTTATTTCCCCTCACATGCCATATAAAAGTACAAAAGCAATCACCAGGTGTAATAAAGGGTATTCCGAATGAGTAAAGTCCTTTATTTTCCCCTCACATGCCATATAAAAGTACGAAAGCAATCACCAGGTGTAATAAAGGTGTTCCGAATGAGTAGCTGTCCTTTGTTTTCCCTCACAAGCCGTATAAAAGTACAAAAGCAATCACTGGGTGTAATCAAGGTATTCCGAATGAGTAGCTGTCCTTTATTTTCCCTCACAAGCCATATAAAAGTACAAAAGCAATCACTGGGTGTATTCAAGGTGTTCCGAATGAGTAGCTGTCCTTTATTTTCCCTCACAAGCCGTATAAAAGTACAAAAGCAATCACCGGGTGTATTCAAGGTGTTCCGAATGAGTAGCTGTCCTTTATTTTCCCTCACATGCCATATAAATGTACAAAACCAATCACTGGGTGTAATCAGGGTACTCCGAATGAGTACTGTCCTTTATTTTCCCTCAATGCCAGTATTAAAAGTACAGAAAGCATCCCTGGCTGTAATCACCGATAAGAGTACTGTCTCTTTATCTTTCCCTCAAGAGCCTATGTACAAAAGCATCACTGGGTGTATCAGTCAATGAGTAGCTGTCCTTTATTTCCCTCACATGCCGTATAAAAGTACAAAAGCAATCACTGGGTGTAACCAAGGTGCTCCGAATGAGTAGCTGTGCTTTATTTTCCCTCAGGATAGCCATGCGTATTGTTGTATTGCTGTCCTCCTCCTGGCTGTAAGATTACCAGAGTAAGAGTACCAGGCTCTTTTCCTCTACCACAAAGAGCCTGCGGATGTGGCTATCGTATACACATGTCTTTCTACTCACTCTGTGCAGGTCACCATCGCAGTCAGTGGTGTGGATGTAATACACATGGCAGACATTAGGACAAGAACGACATTGTTTTCTACTGTAATTGGTGAGTGACACAGAGATCAGAGACACACTATGAGTGTGACATCACGATGGCTGCCAAGTTTTGTTTGATACACGTCCATACTATTAGTATGCGCATACAGTGTGTACCAGGCTCTTTTCCCATCCCACAAAGAGCCTACGGACAAGGCTATCGTATGCACATGTCTTTCTACACACTCTGGTCACCATCGCAGTCAGTGGTGTAGATGTGTACTTACACACATGGCGGACATAGAATGACATTACTTTCTACGGTAATTGGTGAGTGGCACAGAGATCAGAGAAACACTACACGTACTGCTGGTTGTAGGTATGTAGAACTGAGCCTAAAAAGACTGTCCAGTAATGCCTGTGTAAGGCAGCTTGTGACTGTCTCGGCACAGGTAGGGCCACATACTTTCTGCGTTGGTGTGGGTGACGGTTTCACGTGCACAATGTATCCTGTAACCATAGTATATACCGTGTCTCATATTCTTGCCCTTATCCTTACTACTAAAGTATGGCATATTCAGTAGTTGTGTGGCTCTTTGGTCTATGGTCAACTGCATGGTTGCATGTTAAAACCTGTTAGTTGTGAGTAGGCCACTCCCATATAGCAATGAATTTTTAACATAAACCACAACTGTTCCTGCTCTTTTCTGGTATATTATATATAAGGTGAGGGCTAGCATCCCTGGGCTAAGCTGGCTGGATCTCTAGAGCTGGCCCATTCAATGGGGTTTAGGAGGGGAACCTACAAACCCAATTTTTGGAGGCCATTACTCTATGATGGCCCTGTATCACCACCCAGTGGGCACACACCCCTCCCTTTGGTGTGCTCCAGCTGTGTGTGTGCAAGGCCTAGGGTTAATGGCCAGTGAATTTTAAGAAAATCAATTACCTCTATCTCTGTCTGTCCGTCTCTCTGGTTCCATTCAGCAGAAGAAGGTTCCTGGTTCAACCAACAGCTCTACTACTGTCCTGTCACTGGCCAATAACTCATGCAGGCACTATGGAGAGCCTTATAGGTGGGTCTTTATTAACCCTCGGCGTGCATGCGCAGCGAGGGTTACAGTAGTCGTTCTGTCTGTCTGTCTGTCTGTGTGTGTGTGTGTCGACGCTTATTCTGGCACTACAGGCTACGAGGCGGCCCATTAGCGATACCAACGGCTTCCGAACTACGCGAGCCCGGAAAAAAAAAGGCGATTTTCCTGAAACGACTGCGTTTGAGAGATATGCTGTGAAAACAAGCAATAAAGCCAATATGCATAATCGTACTATATAGGCTTACCGCGACCTGATCCGCTCGCTCTGTGTACCTTGGGGGCTCAGGAAGTCACAACGAATGGCAAGCATCAACCTCTCCTCCCTTTCCCTCTCCTTTTCCACAGTAGAATCACGGTCAGAATAGTGCCCTTCCAAACTGAGAGGCAATTTACACTCCCGCAATACGCTTGTGATGGTAATAACCGCACCCTTTCTTATTGAATTATGTCATCGTCGAAAAGTCAAGGCACGTGACGCAAACGCCTACTGCGCATGCACAATCGCGAAAGAGGCGTGGTACTAAATTTCCAGGGGCAAAAATGGCGGGCTGCAACGACGTGACCAGTGACCTCATGACCCTTCCTGAAATACTGAAATTCATGAGAAGCGCTGTAGTGCGCATGCGTAGGCCAGAAAAAGGGGCGTAACGGAGGCCAGTAACTGTGCGTCCGCGTTCGCACGTACGCCAGTTATTGGGAGAAACGAAGGTGCAACGAGCTTCGCGCTAATGTAAGCTACCGATTGAAGGCATTTTTGCGCCGATCCCACGACTAACGCCCACGCCACTCTTTTACAATCTTAACCCTTAGCCAGCCACGGGCACATAAATATGCCCAGAGTGTCCATAAGTCTATAAGAATAATATAATCTGTCTATAATACAGTACAGTGCGCTAATACTGTATTATAGCCCTATATAAATTCTTATGGACTTATGGGCGCTCTGGGCATATATACTGTATGTGCCCGTGGCTGGCTAAGGGTTAAGATTGTAAAAGAGTTGCGTGGGCGTTAGTCGTGGGATCGGCGCAAAAATGCCTTCAATTTTCAGATGCGGTCAGTGCCCATCCGAAATCGGATACCTCTTAGCCCTAAATTTTAGGAGGAAGCTTATGAAACTTCAGAGTAGATGGCTGTCTGAAATTTCAGACACTACTACATCTTAGATATAGAATAACTGAGCTTCCCCCTTAGCCCTAAATTTTAGTTATTCTATATCTAAGATGTAGTAGTGTCTGAAATTTCAGACAGCCATCTACTCTGAAGTTTCATAAGTGTGACTTCGCATCAATCATCATTTCTCATCATTTCTCGTGTTGCACCGCAGACTGCTCACTGTGCCTTCATAGTATGTAGAAACTATCTGAGCTAGTGCTACTAAAGTAGCTATATGTAGGTGCTTACAAACTACTAAGATTACGAGCAATATCATGGCACAGGCACATTGAGTGTATATCTGAGTGTTCTAAATGAATGTGTGGTTATGTTCTTTATTGCGACAGACTCCGAAAAGGTGCGGCTGCATCAAAAATCCCTTCCTCTTCCTCGACTCAAGCTCCGCCCACTTCCCCCAGCAAGCCACACCCCAAGAAGCCGGCTAAAGACTCGTTGGCAAAGTCGGTCACTCGTCGAAGCAAATGACTTGTGAATCAATCCCCCAATTCCGACTCCTCCCTCTTGTCCGAAGATGATGCGTTCCAACCTCCATCTTCCTCTACCACTACCACTCCTACCCCCTGCCCCCCAAATGAAGGAAAATCAGTACCCCCACAACCCCCTGAGGGGTTCGCCCCGAGGCCCTCCCTCTCCTGTCCCCCTCGTCTGCCGCTGTGGTTGAGGGAGAGGAGGAGATGTTGCTGGAGGAGAAGAAGGTTAGGAGGAGGAGGATTCCCTATATACAGAGAGGGAGGGCTGGTTCTGTGGTCCAATGACTGTGTGTGTGTCCTTGTTAGTCAAGTTTTTTCCTTGCACACAGAGTGTTTCAAGTTTTTTACGTTGTAAACAAAGGTTTCATGTTTTTAACGCATGTGAGACACAATGCTCACCTGTTAGTAGAAAACCATGGAGATACACCAAGCGCGAATACTCACCTGTTTCTAAAAACACATCTAACAATGGAGGATAGTGGAAGTTAGTCCACCTTACGTACCTTGTTGTGTGTCTCGTGATTCTGTGATGAATTTTTGTGGCATATGGTACATACATACTTTTGTAACTAACCATCAAAACATTGAAATGTGCCCACTAAAGAGGTTTGACGTGGTTTTTCCCCCATGTAATGGCTGGTTGGTACATTAGCATAATCCACACATAATACATACAGTACCTCACCTCTTTATGACGATGTTGTGTTCTGTAGGGACTGTGTATGTGGCGTCACCCCCCGGGCAGGGAGATCTACCGCTGCGGGAAGACGTCGGTCTTCGAGGTGGACGGAGAGAAACACAAGGTCTACTGCCAGAGCCTGTGTCTCATGGCCAAGCTGTTCCTGGAGAACAAGACACTCTACTTCGCAGTCGAGCCCTTCCTCTTCTACGTCATGACTGAGTACGACTCCCGGGGCTGCCACATGGTCGGATACTTCTCAAAGGTCTCAGATCTGTATCTTGTGTGTGTGTGTATGTTGGGGAGGTCTAAAATTAATTGATTAATTAGCCATTCCTCTAATACTTAGCTGCGCATAGCTGCTGTAAGTGGTGCATTAAGATTGCGGTATTAGGTATATATGCCTGTACCCACGTGCGTTGTCACCGGCTCTCCATACGTCCTCCTGTCCTGTGCGTCAAGCTGCAATGATATTCACGACCTGAGCAAGTGTGAGGGAAGGTAGGGAGGAGAGGGAGGCAGGTGAGGGTGGCATTTTACTCTGGGAGTTGGGGTAACTTTAGACACAACGTGAATTAATCAAAACAGTCTGAAGCTCTCCCCCATTTCTCTCTCACCACTCCCTCACATTTCTTCGCATTTTACTGCAGTGAGAGTGATATAGAACCAGTCAATTAGCATACATAACAGCGTAGTAGGTGGATCCTAATTCCTGAACATTAGACCCCTCACCACCACACGAGACGGTATAAAAGTCAGCACATTCAGTGGTGCCGACAAACCTGCGGAGACCTTCATCAACAAGGAACAAACTCCTCTTCCCTCATCCTCAACTGACCCAGCAAAGACCTTCTTCTCTCCGAGAATCTGACTGGATCGAACGCCATGACTGGAAAACTGCTGCTGCTGTGTTTGGCCGTGCTCTGCTCCCTGCTGGCTACTGGCATGTCTGCTGCCACGGGCAACGGCGGTAAAATATCCACACACACAGTTTCTGTACCAATATAGATACGTATCTTCTCCAGCAACCTCTTTAGACCAGTTCTCCAGACTTTAATTCTATTAGGTACTGATAGGCATTTGGATTACGTATGCTACAACCAAAGTTAGAATACACACTGTTATTAATAGGCATTTGGAGCCCAAGTTAGTGTAAAACAATGTGTGAGTTGAAACACAGTTCTGTACGGTCTTCACTGCAGAGATGGGACGACGGGGCATTGAAAAGAGGAACCACATGAATTCTTACCTGCAAAACTGGCCTCTCTCTGGCACGGACACCAAGTCAAGTCAGACGAAGACTCCGTGTTGTCGGAAATGGAGACCTACAATGAAGGAGCTAGATTCCAACATAAGGCGGCGGGAGGTGGGGTGGCCTACGTGAGGTGGGGCCACACAAACTGTGCAGCAGGAGCCGAGACGGTCTACTCGGGGAGAGTCGGAGGAAGCCACTTCAGCCACCGAGGTGGCGGCAGTAACTACCAGTGTCTCACATTGGAACCAGAGAACGAGGACTTTGGTCCTGGCACCGTAAGCGGTTCGTTCATGTACGGCACCGAGTACGAGGTCTACGCGAACAACCCGTCGGTCGACAAGCTGCTTCAAAACCACGACGTACCCTGCGCAGTGTGCTACGTGTCCACTCGGTCCGCCAAGATAATGATCCCCGGAACCTACAAATGCCCGTCGTCGTGGAACGAAGAGTTCCATGGTTTCCTCATGTCTGCGCACTACTCACACCACCGCGCCACGTTCGAGTGCGTGGACGCCGATGCAAAGAAGGCCCTTGCGGGACATGCTAACGCAAACGGAGCCCTGTTCTATTTTGTAGAGCCACGGTGTGGGAGTCTGCCCTGCCCTCCGTACGAACAAGAGAAAGAATTGAGTTGTGTCGTGTGCACTCGCTAAAGAAACTGGCCGTGTTATTAACACAAAGAACAGTACAGTAGTGTAGATGATTTGAACTCTGATTGAACTGATATGAGTAGTGTGTAGCTTTGCCAGTTGTATATGTTTGAGTAGTTGATTACGTCATTGAAAAACAACACTCAACATTAATCGTTGCTCAGTGTGTCAGAAAGCTCTGGTGCATGAGAATAATTCGGGTGCCATCTCTTCACGTGCTCGCAATTAATTTTTTGACTGCTGCTATAGTTGTACAAGGTGTGCAGCATGCAACGTGAATTCTGGTAGTTTTGAGTCACAAAATTGCATTTTCAATTGGATACCTGGATACCCCACCGAGTGGTTTTTGCATTGTTCAAAATTCCTAACCCTCTTAGCTTCAAATCCTAGGTTGGCACTTTCTTGTGAAATACACACATATACACTACTCTCACTATAATTTGCAATAGTTCAGGGGGCAAAAGCCATTTTCTAGACAAATAACCCCCCACCCCTTGAAAAAACGCCGAGAATTTTTCACTGCACCCAAAAACACATGATCATGAAGGAGAAACAAACAGCCATCACCCATGCATTACTGTGGTGTCCGCACAGCATCACCCAACTTTTACCATTGAGCATAATTTTTTGACATTTAGCTAGGTTGAAGAATTAACTTCGCTGACATAATGAAAAGCACTAAAGTGCAAACCCTCGGCGAACTGCGCATGCGCGATACTGCTAATTGATGGGCTGGGCTATTATGCATTGAGTCTGACACGGGCTAGCAACAGTAGTAGATAGCATGCGGGAGTCGATACATGGCATTCGTTACGACTTCTTGAGCCCCCAAGGTACACAGAGCGAGCAGATCAGGTCGCCGAGGGTTAATTAAATATCCTCCTCACAGGTGTTGTTGAACATGCAGAGATGTCGATAATAGTTGCTATTCCCTCATCCTCAACTGACCCCAGCCAAGACCTTCTTCTCTCGAAATCTGACTTGAATCCCCCCTAACGCCATGACTGGAAACCCGCTGTTCTGCAGTGTTTTGGTCCATTGCTCCTGCTCCCTGCTGGCGACTTCTGGCATTTCTCTGCCACCGGGCAACGGCGGTAAAATATCCACACACCATTTCTGACCAACATACTAGATACGTATCTGCTCCTTCGGCAACCTCTTTAGAACCAGTTCTCCCAGCCTTTACTTCTATTAGGGTACCGAAGGCATTTGATTACGTATGCGACAGCCAAAGTTAGAATACCACTGTTATTATAGGATTTGGAGCCCACGTTAGTGTAGAGCTGTGTGGATTTGAAACACAGTTTCTGTGAACGTCTCACTGGCAGAGATGTGGCGACGGGGCATTGAAAGAGAACACCTTAGTTCTTACTCTTCAAAATCGGCCTTCTCTGGCAACGGACAACCGAAGACAAAAACCGATCAGACGAAGACTCCGTGTTTCTTGAACTGAGCCTACCATGAGAGCTAGATTCCAACCTAAGGCGGCGGGAGGTGGTGGCCTACGTGATGTGGCCACGCAATGTGCACAGGAGCCGGACGGTCTACTCGTGGAGAAGGTCGGAGGAAGCCACTTCAGCCACGGGTGGCTGGCCGTACTACCAGTGGCTCACATTTGAACCAAGAACGGGACTTTGTCCAGGCATCGCCAACCGGTTCGTACATTTATGGCAGTGGGTACGAGATCTTCAAGAACACCCATCGATTACCATGGACCAGGGGCCTTCACAACCACGACGTACCTGCGCAGTGTGCTACGTCGCCACTCGTTCCGCCAAGATAATATCCCTGGACCTACAAATGCCCGTCGTCGTCGGGACGGAATAGTTCCAGCGGTTCCTCCTCATGTCTGCGCACACGGACAAACACCGCACCACGTTCGAGTGCGTGGACGCCGATGCAATGAAGGCCTGTGCGGGCAACAAGCTAACGCAAACGGAGTCCCTGTTCTCTATTTGTAGAGCCACGGTGTGGAGTCTGGCCTCTGCCTCTGCCCTCCGTACGACACAGAGAAGAATTGAGTGGTGTCGTGTGTGCAACTCGCTAAAGAAACTACGCCGTGTTATGCACACAAGAACATACAGTAGTGTAGATGATTGAACTCTGATTGAACTGATATGAGTAGTGTGTAGCTTTGGGCCGTGCATTGTATATGTTTGAGTAGGTGATTACGTCATTGAAAACAACACACAGGACATTAATCGTTGCTCAGTGTGTCAGAAAGCTCTGGGTGCAATGAGAATATGTCGGTGTGCCATCTCTTCACGTGCTCGCAATTGTAATTTTTTGACTGCTGCTATGTTGTACAAGGTTGTGCAGCATGCAGATCGTGAATGCCTTAGTGTTTTCAGGCACAAAATTGCAGTTTCAATGCTCTTAGCGTCCTAACCTCTGTCTAATAACTTTTCTTTTCTTGCGGTCACTGAGTAACCATGGACTAAAAATATGAATTAACAAGGCCACTTTTCCCTTCCCCCACTGACCGTTGAGACTTGGCCATCTTGGTGGCCGCCTCTAAAGCCCATCCTTCTCTTCCCGGCATCTTGAATTCTCGAATCATCCACATCTCAACACCAGCATCTACACATATAAGAAAAAAATACACATCAGCAGAAACGTATCCCGTGTTTACACCCCAAATTGTCCCTGGTACAATGTGATACTAGCACTAGGTCAAGTACATAACTATACTAATGCAAGGCAGTGACTATGTTGAGCACAGGCATCTACGGCGAACAAGTGCAAATTTTATGTATATATTATATACATATAATACTATAACCAGCAAAAGGTTTATAATATAAGGCAAAGGGTGCAACACTAGATGCATTTGCACAGTTCACGACACTTGGTCGGGCTCGCTTTGGTCGCCAAAGAGGTGGCATGTTATGGAGGTGTTCATGACACAACAGCACGAGGCCCTAATTCAGGGCCATGGAGGGAAGGGGTTAATTCGCCCCCCCAGCAAGCTCCACTCTGACACCCACCAGGTAAGCTTGCTTAACCGAGTCTTTAGATATGATGATGTCCCTGAGCTTCCTCCCTTTGATCTTCCACCATCTCCTTGGATCTCACTGCAAACAATTACAATCAATCATCAATTACAAATCATTTTCACGGTGATGTAATAATGACGTAACCCCTTCAAAAGGAACGGGTGAGATTTCCATATGATGAGAGTGTGAATAAGGAAGTGTTCTGTTTCTATGCTTTTTGGCAGGCATCAGTCCACAAGGCCTCCAATTAGTGAGCTGAGGAGGAGGGAGACTGAATGGTAGGATGGCGGAGAAATGAACACGAGAATGAGGCTAGTTATGTTTTTTTTCGTGTGTTTTTTCATGTTTTTGGAGATCAGATTTCAATTCATAATGAATCCAACAGCCTTTAACACCAATCTTTTTTGCTCTCATGTCTGTGAAATAAATTTATTATACCACATGCTGGTAGATAATTCCCTCTGCACACTGCAATAACTCACCAAAGTAGGGGCCATTTTCACATACCAAAAACAGCCGTTGTATATGTAAGGTTGATAGGGTCACCTTCTCGAGGGCGGAGTTCCAGCCTGGGGCGCGGACCAGGAGGAGGGAGGGTTTGTGGTTGGGGTGAAGTCACCAGGGTGTCGGGTTCACTCGAGACATAATGGCGCAGAACACTGTTGCATTACAGCCATGTATGCCTCAGCAATCAATACGACCCGTCGGGCAGGGCAGCTGCGAGAGGGGAGGGACGTTTCAAAAAGACGACCATTTATGAGCAACACGTCTTAACCCTTCCCAATGGGATCAGAAGAAAGTGTCCATCATATTAGTAAGGTGACCTATTCAGGGTTACAATTACACGCAGGATACTGTGTCTGCAATAGAAAACGGTGTCTCTTATTAGAGAGGCTGTCGCGAATTCAGTGTCTGTCCTAGAGAAAGGACTGCAGGTGCACCATTGTGTGAAACATGCAATTATACACAACTCCAACAACGCCCCAGCGTCACAATAAGACATCATTGATTTTGGCCTTGCGCTGCATCACACCCAACCTTTTTCTATCTCTCTGCCGTTTCTCTTTTCCCCTCCCTCTCCCTCGCCTTCCCCATCCCTCTTCTCACTGACACACACACACACAGACCAACCTTGAGAGCTCGTTTCTGCCTGGCCATGGCGTGGAGCGTGGAGATGACCAGATCGGACACGGTCCACGCCCTCTCCAGAGTGAAGTGGAGGTGGGCTATCCGCGTCAGGAGGTAGGTTGTGTGTGTGGAGGAGGGGAGAGCTGCACGTCTGGATGGCTGGCAGGTACTGCAGTACACGACAACAGCAGAAAGATCCGTCAAACCCATCTCTTAAAGAGGAGTTCTCTACACATAACTGGTATATGTACACAGTTTACCCCAAACACAAAACAATTGTGAGACTCAATGTCTAAAGTAGTAGCTCCATACTATTACATATGTACATATGTATATACAGTAGTTTTCCCAAAAGAAAAAAGAAAAACACAGCATGCCAGAATTGATACACTTCGAATGTTCCGTTCACCTTCCAAGCGAGGTTGTGCCAGGCCAGCTTTGGGTAGTCCCAACTGTCACACTGAGCCTCCTGCAGGGTCCGCAGCCAGGTGGGCGGAGTCTGGCTCCCGCAGATGATGGAGACGGCAGACTCCAGGTCAGTCGCAGCCTCCTGGTACAGCAGGAGAGCCTTCTTCGTTCTGGAGAGTCATCTCATAGCTTACCGCCAGGTTCAACTGGAGGGGGGGACACGGAGGGAGACGAGAGGAGGGGACAGTGGAGGAAAAAGGAAACGGAGGGAGAAAATGGAGGTTTAAAGAGCACTACTCAGGATTAACATAGTGTCTACGTAGTACGTAATTTAAAGATAGGATGTTAAGGCTCTTGTTACGAAGTCGATAGTCATGATATCAATTCTTGAGTCTCAAGAGTTAAAGAGTTAAACGGTGTTTGTAGTTTGATAGGGGATGTCAACTAGGTGTATCCTCAAATAGTGAGCCATAATTTCAGGAATGTCATTGACATACATAAAATGCCGTAAAATTCCATGCTGACACATACGGAGCCTATTAGGTTCTTGAATGCTTCCGCTTGGTAGCACATTCTTCACTTTGCCATGGGAGTAATTTGCTGCATAAGCTGCTGAGACAAATTGAGCTGACAAGGCAAATCCGCCAAAAAAGCCTAGGTCTAAATGTCCAAGTAAGTAGGTGTGTACACATGTACAGATTGAGAAGGTGACTATAGACCGTGGTGTAGTGTATATACCTTCTGTAGAAAGATGCCGTAGAGTTCCTTTGGCTCACAGGCTGCGTTACGTCGACCAGCCACCAGTTCTGCCTCCACCTCTATGTCCTTTTTGGAAACTACAGACAACACACACACACACACACACCACCACACTCTAGGACTGTCTGACTTATCCACCCTTAGTTTCCAGGTGTACATTACGCATGGAGCCCCCCCTCACTGACCTTGGCTCTGCAGAGAGAGGATACTTGAGAGCAGAATGCCAGGAGAGAGTCCAGGACGCGGGACTCCTCTGACGAGACCAGACGTAACAGCAGCAGTCTACATACATACAGAGGAGAATAATATTAGTGGTGACATTTTACAGTTGATATCCTGCACACATGTATTGCCCACCTTTAACCACTCCAGCCAAACCTCCCCACACTTGTGGTTTCTCTGAGTATCAGTGGCTACCCTAACAGGTCAGTCAAATTCACTTTCAACTCTCCATTTCCACTGTACATTGTACAACACACTCTAAAGACACAGCTTCTTGTCTTGGGTTGGTACAAAACCGTGATGTGTTTGTTAACCCAAACACGAACAAAGAGGGTGTTGTTTCCTGTTCAATTTATGCCCATGACCAATGTTTTTTTCTGGTGGAAAAACAGGCTAACACTACTCTATGTAGATTTGTAAATAGCCAACTCACTCATTTCCCTTGAAGTCGTTCTTCATGTCTTCCATGACGTGTGAGGTGGTGGCAAAGTTGCTGAATGTCCGCTGTCTCTTGGCCCTCACCTCTGCCGTGATGCAGTAGACTATCGCACACTCGGTCACTCCACCCTTCTCCAGGCCTGCAGCCATTTCTGGATCCTCGGTCGAGTGATTGACGTGTACGTCTCATGCTTCTAACCTCACACACACACATACAGAGAGAGAGAGAAACTATTTGCAAAATTGCACAGTTAACCAGTAAAAATAATGACTTCTCTGCATTTTTCTACAAGACAAAAGATCTGATGCATTGGTGCTCTATAGTACTGCAGGGCTTGCTTATATATACCTACACATCTTGTTTCCACCTTGTTTTACATGCTCGTTTTCATGTAATCTATGTTGCTAAAATCCAAGGTCCCCGATTTGGTCCCAACCAACAACCGTGCTATATAAAGCAGTGCTACAGTTTAGACTGGTGAATGGGAATTACTGGCTCACCCAGCACTCAGTCCAGAAGGTGTGGAGAGCCGTCTCTTGTGCAGCGGCCTCGGGTACTGCCCCTGGCTCTCCGGAAGCTTCTGGAGCTCAATGAACTCCACTCCATCGCAGACGTCACTGAATCCCTGGATCTGCTCCTCTCTGGCACAGAGACAGTGGATATTCCATGACACACACAATATCAAACAGTAGAACGAGGCCAAACAAGCATCCAGTGTTGTTGAACTGATAGAGAGGGTCTTCTTACAACACGGAACGAGCCTCACTTCCATGCAGATCTATTCAACAGGAGAACGAGAACCGAACAAACACGGCCTCTAATTGTCTACTACCGATTTTGGCTAGGGTCTTACAGCGATAGCTATCCATCAAAATCTGCGTCGAGGGCTGTCTGGGGTTGACCCTGGCCGGCTCACTTGGGGGAGTGGAAGAGAGGGACGATAACTGCAGAGACCTTGAGCCCGTCTGCAGCTTCTTCAGGTAAACGGCGTACAGCAATGTGGATCTCTCCGAAGTCTGCCGGGGGGTAACAGAGGGTGGAATACGGCGATCATCGCCTACGGGAACACTTGATACTACCCGCGACAGAGGTAACGTGGCAACTCACACTAACGACTGGCTTGGGCGAGCAGGGATCACTTGTAGGGACCTGAGGTCGAACGCCATTGCGAGTCTCTCACATTACAATGCCACACCCGAACAAATCCTAAACACACCCACTTAACCAACCCACGAACGCATACATTATGTCGGAACTCAATCAATCATAAGGTTCATCTCAACAACATGAGAGGGTAAATAGATTTTTTTTTGCAGTCTACTGCGCTCTTTTTGTGCAGTGTTGCTAAGTGGCCACACTCTCATTTAGGCGTTGGTGGCCCTTCGGAGGAAGTCGAGCGTAACCCCTGCATGGAGAGCAACAGAAATGAGAAGAAAGACAAGTAAGACAGTGACTTGGGACGTACAGAAAAAAAACACTACGAGTAATGTTTTGTGTTGGTGGTTGTGAGGGTGGAGTCTATGAAAACAGGAAGCTCCACCCCCTAGAACCCGCCGTCTTTTTCTTCGTTGTGCATCAGAGAGGAGATGCCACAGTACAACACACTCCTCCATAGCAGACAACGTACTGGTAATATAAACACCACTGTACAAGCTCACTCTCGGAGTCTACACTTGAAGCACACACCGCGTAGTCTTTAAAATTTTTCCTTTTATTGTCGAGCGATCATCTTGTCGTAGTTTTGTACTCTGTGCCAGTATCTTCTGGATGGCTCGATGACCCGCCCCTCAGCCGCAGCACCAAGTGCCAACGTGGACTCCTGCTGAATGTTGTATGTCGCTCAGCGTCCGCCCGTCCTCCAGCTGCTTCCCCGGCAAAGATGAGTCTCTGCTGTCTGGCGGATACCTTCCTTGTCCCTGGATCTTGTGGCCTGACGTTCTCTCGGGTGTCGCTGGCCTCCACCTGCGGGAACGAGACGACAAAATGAGGGATTTTTCCCTATGTGGAAACACGGGCTGTCGTTACCCTCGAGGGTGATGGTTTTAACCCTTCAAGGTCCTTGACGAAGATCTTCATTGCTTTCCCTTTGATGAGAGAACACTCACCCTGTCGCTTTTCTCCTATTCGGAACTTCAACACCAAAGAAC
>CASHTH010003700.1:0-34286 GCA_030341885.1 Geodia barretti
TCAAGCCATCCCTATATCCCCCTTTCATTTTGAAGAAATGATTTTTCCACTTGTACGCATGCGTACCGCTTAATGATGGGTTGGGCCACGGAACTCGGTCCGCGACCGTGCCAGTTTGTCGCTCTCGAACGCAGTCGTTTCAGGAAAATCGCCTAATATTTTTCAGTTTCGCGTAGTTCTGAAGCCGTTGGTATCGCTCATTAGCCACCTTGTGGCCTGTAGTGCCAGAATAAGCGTCGACACACACACACACACACACAGACAGACAAACCACCAACTACCGTAACCCTCGCTGCGCATGCGCGCCGAGGGTTAATTACCCTCGGCGAACTGCGCATGCGCAAACTGCTAATTGATTGGCTTGGCTATTTGTATGCATATACTCATGGTCTCCCGCTAGTAACTCACGGAGAATCTGGCACGGGCTAGCTACTGCAGTGGTAGATAGCATGCGGGAGTCGATACATGCCATTCTTCGTAACTTCCTGAGCCCACAGAGGTCGCGGTAAGCCCAGTGCATATTGGCTTTTTCGCTTGTTTTCACGGCCATATCTCTCGAACGCAGTCGTTTCAGCAAAATCGCCCTTTTAGGCTCGCGTAGTTCTGAAGCCTCTGGCATCGCTAATGGGCCGCCTCGTAGCCTGTAGTGCCAGAATAAGCGTCGACACACAGAGCAGACAGACAAAGCAACTACCGTATATAACCCTCGCTGCGCATGCTCGCCGAGGGATCCAGCCGTAGCCGTGTGTGTGTGTGTGGAGCCACGGGGGGCGTGGCCCGCGATTTAGCGGCGCGTAACTGCGCATGCGTTTGGATTACGCGCTCACGATCCTCGATGTGATCTAGTCAGCGAGGGAACTCCTGTCCATTCGGCGGCATTCGATGTACTCTTCGGTGCCTGACCGAGGCTGTACCCCTTTCCAATCTTCGTGGTTCCAAGGTGCAAGTTGTTAATGGAGTATTTCACGATCGCATGCACATATCGTTGGCTCGCTAGGCTTTTCACAGGCTAGGCTTCTGTGTATACAACGCTCTGGATTCACTGGACAAAGTTGTGGAATAGCACCAAAATCTATTCACAACACCATCCACTGATACTATAGGAAATATCTAAGTACTTTGGTCAGTTACGCAGCATAGTACTCCATAACAGACATTTCTTCTTTCCTTGTCCCTTTGCAAACGCCACTCCCTACTCAGCCACCACTTTTTATTTGCTATCGTTCTGAGAACATTTGCAGGCAGGTGGACCACTTTGGCTGTTGTGTAGTCTTGGTGTGAATAGAAGAGGGAGGTTGTGCCAAAACGGTTTGAGACTCCTGATGTGCACAAGTTTTCACAGAAAGCGTAATAATAATAAAGTGCTGATATCTCGATACATACTGCACCTGCCTCATCGCCCACTGGATCATATTAGAGCTAGCTAGATAAGCCTAAGTAAATGTCACAGCACATTGACGGCACGTTCCTATATGCGCAAGCGCGCGCGGGCCGTACGCATACACACGCCTGTTAGTATCTCTTTGTGAAGACGATTTTAAGATTTTGAGCTACTGGTTCAATGGTCAGTTGGAAGTGGCTTGCGTTTATCACAGGTCTTCTCTGCCTGACAGACTCCTGCATAGGTAAGCTCGCGCGCCTGAGCAGCGTAGCTACGTAGCTCAATTATTATTACCACTGCTGTTATGCTCTCTAGCTTGCATCGTCAAAGGCTACGAATCACTAGAGAACACCAGAGTCCCCAGTCTAACAACGGGACTGTTTGGCCTTTCCCAGCCAATCCCTTGCACTGGAATATTGGAGACCATCTCAGGACGGGGCGTGTGCCTTTCACATCACAGTCAGGATGACGCGGGGACAATTCAGTATGGCATGAGACTACACATTGCCCGTTTCAACCCAGACTTAGAGACGTTTGAGACAATCCCCAATTATATCACGACTATTAATGGACATTGTGGAAATAGTGGAATTGGTGAATTTGAGAAAAGTCTAGACCTGAATGTGTTGGCAGGAGATTTCATTGTAGTGGAAGTTGAAGAATGTTCTACTGGAGAAAATATGACAGTCTGTCCTTTTCTCCCTGTTGTTGAATCTTCCGACAGCACATCATGTATCCTACACAGTGATGACCTCGATCTGAGAACCAGGCGGAAACTCTGTGGCATGCTGCTTGCTATTGAGGCTCACGTACAACCACGTAAGTTATATTTAGTAGTCAAAAGTCCATGTTTTATACAACCCTGTCCTACAAGAGTTTTGCAGGCATAGATCAATTACTTCTCAGTCTACTTATTTTATACTCTTACACCACATCCCCAGGCAAAGCTTCCTGGGTATCTATTATAGATTACGTAAACAATATTTGACCCAGCAGACAGTGTGCATGTGGGCCACTAAAATATACATGATTATCTGAGGGAGAACTAATTTAGCCATACTTAGTGTTTTGCTCTCTAGTTTGCATTGTGAGAGGCTACGAGTCACAAGAGAATGACAATGTCAGTGTCCCCACTCTGACACCGGGCCTGTTTGCTCCTCCCCGACCGATCCCTTGCACTGGAACACTGAAGACTGTCTCGGGACGGGGCGTTTGTTTATCAGACGACAGTCCACAAGATGGGAGGATTCAGTACAGCATGCGGCTACACATTGCCCGCAGGAATCCATACTCTAGGATTCACGAGACAATTCCAAACCACATCACCACTATTACTGGAGACTGCAATGACAATAACGGAATTGGTGAATTTGAGAAAAGTCTGGACCTGGAGGTGATGGTTGAAGATTTCATTGTATTTGAAGTGACAGAATGCGTTACTGAGGAAAATATGAGATTCTGTCCATTTCTCCCAGTCTTTGAAACCACTGACGTCACGTCATGTATCAAATACAGCAATGACCTCGATTTCATCACCTCACAGGAACTCTGTGGCATGCTTGCTATTGAAGCTTACATAAGACCACGTAAGTTTAAACTTGTCCTTTCCATACTATTATTGTAGCTAAATGTCTTCGTTGTTTTCCACAGAAATTGAGGGGACCCTCCAGACTGCGACCCCTACAATTGAGCTCAATAAATCTACACGTGAGTTTTGAATACACCACAGTTCTTCTCTGTCGAGCGTCTACACCAAGATTCACTGACTCACTTGAACTCTCTCTCTCCTTGCAGCTACGCCTTCAGACTCCACAACAATTACCATCACACTCTCAGTGTTTATTGTCGTTCTTCTCTGCTCAATGCTCTGCATTGTCGTGGCGTGGGTCGTTTACAGGGCACACAATGCACGGCGGGGCAACAGAAGCCAGAGTGAAAACCCAAAAGTGGTGAAAGAGGCCCTACTAGAGCCTCAGACTGGTTTGGGACCCCCAGCCTCACCTGTGGGAGTGGTGTGTTTTACCTTTGTGCTGCTCATGTGACCTTCAGCCAATCAATTCTTTTCTTTTGTCACATGCACACCATAATAATTATAATGCACGCTAAGAGCTTGGTTAATGCACATCATGCAAACTTTGGCTGAGGTCACATGCAGCACTACAACACAATGTTATGCTGTTCCAATTAATGTGCTCGGACAGATATTATATTACACTAACCTGCAGGATTCTTCAAACAGCTACTCTTTTTCACTTAATACGACGAGTAATACTTGGGCTGGAGAACCATACATGGTATATATACGTATCACAATGATGCAACTATTATTATTAATGTGTCAACAAGGTGAAAACTGAATAATATTTTCATAGGATCCGCTATTGTCTGAGAGCGAAGCGCAAACGAGAGACTTGGGGTCGTTTCAACCCAGCTATGTCAGCATTGGGAGTGGCAGCAACCCAATACTACATGACAAGCCACTTGTGCTAGGGCCACACTATGAATATGACTGTGAGGCGTATGATGAGGAGGGACCATATTGGGAGCCGTCAAACATTGAAGAGGAACTGAAAGCTCAACTCGGCAAGAGTGGAGTGCTGGATGTTTCCAAGGACAACATTCAGTATGCCACAGAGTAGAAAACAAACAGTAAAGTTCAATGCTACTATAATGCAGGTTGTCTGATGAGCTGGGTAGTGGTGAGTTTGGTGTGGTGAGGAGGGGAGTGTGGAGTGTGGGGGGAGAGGAGAGGGAGGTGGCTGTCAAGTCACTGAGAGATGGCTCCACAGAGGAGAAACGCATTCAGTTCCTGCAGGAGGCAGCCATCATGGGCCAGTTCAAACATCCCAATGTCATCACTCTCCATGGGGTTCTTCTGGACCGTGAAAGATTATGCATTGCTGTCACATGGTACTTTCCTGTTGTATATATAGTTTCCTTACATAGCACCAGCCTAATGTAAGCTGTAGTATTATACAATACACTGTTGTGCTACTTATTGTCCTACAGCCAATGCTAGTAGTGGAAATGATGACAAAAGGAAACCTAAAGGAGTATCTACTTGAAATAAGGCAGAGGTATTACTATCACTAACAAAAGAATTTGTTTATGTCGCTAATGAGCGTGTAATATCACAAATGCAGTTCTGGTGCCCGAATAGCTATATACAGATGGTCAAGTTCCAGCAACATTGCTCAGTTTCTGTCGGCAAGTGACATCAGGAATGACCTACCTGGCTGGGCGGGGCTTCGTCCACAGAGACCTGGCAGCCAGCAACATCCTCGTCTCTGATATGGAAGTTTGCAAAGTAATAACTAACTCACCCACAGTCTAGCAAGAGACATTGGTGATATCCACCATGCAGATTGCTGACTTTGGCATGTCTCGAGTTCTGCAAGACACTGACTACTATGTCTCTCGTGGAGGGAAAATCCCTGTGAAATGGACAGCTCCAGAGGCTCTCCACTACAAGAAGTACTCGACTGCCAGTGACGTGTGGAGCTTTGGAATGGTCATGTACGAGATATGGTCACTTGGGATGAAACCGTATCATAATCTCACTAACATCCAGGTAGCTACACTATACAAAGTATTATTTGGGGAAGTATAGTTTTTTACTATGCTTGCAGGCATTACATGAGATTGAAGCAGGCCACGTCCCTCTACCGCCATCTGGCTGCCCCAGAAACGTCTATCTTCTGATGATACTGTGCTGGTCTGGCAATAACATGTGAATATGTTAACCTTTAATTATAGGAGAATGGATCCTGAGTCAAGACCAGTGTTTCCACATGTCCTTCTGGAGCTCCAGCATCCAGACTTCAAGTTGCTGACATGGACGGCAGAGGATGTGGCTGCCTACACTGAAGAGGCCAGAACACTGGGAGCTCCCCTGGAGGCTGGAGAGGCACTCTACACTGACCTCAAGAGTCATGGTGCACTGTAATGCATGGCTACCTCAATTTTTCTGCTTGAACATCCAACAATAGTGCTCATGTGTAGTTACATCATGATGTATATGCTAATTAGTCCCTTCTCGAAGTGCGCATGCGCCATTGCTCGTCGGCTAGCGATGAGACCGGGCGTTACCAGAGCGTCGCGCTTGAAGACAATTTTGTGATGAACGTGTTGCGATGGTCAGTTGGAAGTGCTTTGCAGTTATCACAGGTCTCGTCTACCTGACGGTGGCTGGAGAACACGGCGCTACAGGTAAGGTAGCGTGCTATTCAATAACCGATCGTTTACTCAAACCGGAAACATGAGCTGCTGGTCATTTTTCGTTCTGCTCCCCAGCCTGTACCGTGAGAGGTTACGACTCACTACTGAATCCCAGGCCTCCCACTCAAAGAGCGGGCCTGTTTGTGTTCCATGAGTCCATACCATGCACTGGACTATTAAAAACTGTTGAAGGACGGGGTTACTGTATCTCTGATGACAATGAAACAAATGGAAGGACTGTTGAATACCGCATGAGACTGCATATTGCCCGCATGAAACAAAGACGCAATGACATTTGACACAATTCCCACTCGTGTCACGACTATTGCCGGAGACTGTGGAAACGGTCGGAGTGGTTCCTTCAGCAAATATCTGAACGTCGAGGTCATGGCTGGAGATTACATTGCAGTTGAAGTTGCTGAGGGCTGCACCACTGAAGGAAATGCTACTGTAGTCTGTCCTTTCCTACCTGTTGCTGCTACCACTGATAATACCTCACAAATCTGGCACAGCGTAGAGAACAGAACAACAAGAGTCAGTGGACTGCTGATTGGGATCAAAGCTGACATATATCCATGTAAGAATATTTTCTATACAGAACACTTTAATTTTACTGTCTTTTACAGCCTGTTGTGTAAGTGGTTTTGAGTCGCTACAAAATGTCAGCACTCCACCCCTTGAGTATCAAGCAGGCCTGTTTGTTGTTACTGAGTCCATTGCGTGCACTGGGACATTGAATTATGTTGAAGGACAGGGAGCAACCCTATCTGATGACAATGGAACTGGTGGAAATATCGTCCAGTACCGTATGAAACTACACATTGCTCGGCGAAACAGACTAGACAGATCGTTGTTTGAGACAATTCATGTAACGCCTATTACTATAGATACATCAGGTCCCTTCAACATAAGTCTGGACCTAGAAGTGATGGCGGGAGATTTCATAGCAGTTGAAGTGGCAAGAGACTGCATCACAGATGAAGCAAACAATGTCACAGTCTGTCCTTTTCCTCCCTGTTGCTGCCACCGCTGACAATACGGCACGCATAATTCGGCACAGTGTTGACGTCGATTTAAACAACACGAGAAGAGTTTCCGGGCTGCTGATTGCTATCAGAGCTCATATAGGGCCTCAGGGTATGTAATCTAGAACGTTACCTTCTATACCAACTGTAAAGGCATATCCACAATCGTTTACCGACTGTGTTCATGAAAACTTTTGTGTTGTTCACAGACACATGCCCTTCTAGCCCCACCACAATTCCTACAGGACTCGTTCCAACAGGCCAGCCATTAATTCCCACTGTTGCATTCCCTGTCACTGTTGTTTTAACCCCGTCACTCTCCGTGTTTCTGAAGTCTCCACCTGCAGCCAAGATTTATAGCTCCACTACCATTGTGGCACTCTCAGTTGCTCTTCCATTTGTCTTCATTCACTGTGTACTATTGCTCAGTATTAGCATGTTGTGTGTCCTTTATAAGAGGCACAAGACAGGACAGGGACACAGCGGCAAGAAACAGAACCCACGAGTGTTAAATGAGTCTCTACTGGAGCCCCCCCAGACTGATTTGGAACATGTTACTCTACCTCCGCAAGTGGTAGGTATAGCCCTATCTGATTGTGACCACACAACTACATTTTCCCTTACAGAATTCTTCCAACTACTACTCTATTTCCCTTAATCCAACAAATACTATCAGAACCAGAGAATCATCTATCCAATGCTCCGTAAGTAAATAACAACACGTGCACATTAAATGGCCATATCAGCAACTTTTTTGCAGAATCCAATGTCCATCGACAATAACGCTGATTTCCAACCACACCTACAAGAGAAAATCACCCTTCCAGAACCAAACTATGAATTTGACAGTGAAGCCAACAATGAGGAGGGACCATATTGGGAGCCATCAAACATTGAAGAGGAATTGAAAGCTCAACTCGGCAAGAGTGGAGTACTTGATGTTTCTAAGGACAACATTCAGTATGGCATAGAGTAGATAACAAACAGTAAAGTTCAATGCTACTATAATGCAGGTTGTCTGATGAACTGGGTAGTGGTGAATTTGGTGTGGTGAGGAGGGGAGTGTGGAGTGTGGGGGGAGAGGAGAGGGAGGTGGCTGTCAAGTCACTGACAGATGGCTCCACAGAGGAGAAACGTATTCAGTTCCTGCAGGAGGCAGCCATCATGGGCCAGTTCAAACATCCCAATGTCATCTCTCTCCATGGGGTTCTCCTACACTGTGACCCAGTGAGACAAAGATAATGCATTGCTGTCACATGGTACTTTCCTGTTGTAGTTACTTTCCTTACATAGCACCAGCCTAATGTAAGCTGTAGTATATACAATACACTGTCGTGCTACTTATTGTCCTACAGCCAATGCTAGTAGTGGAAATGATGACAAAAGGAAACCTAAAGGAGTATCTACTTGAAATAAGGCAGAGGTATTACTATCACTAACAAAAGAAATTGTTTATGTCGCTAAGATATAGCTAGCTAGCACTGTAGAAATGTGTAATGAGCGTGTAATATCACAAATGCAGTTCTGGTGCCAGAATAGCTACAGATGGTCAAAGTTCCAGCAACACTGCTCAGTTTCTGTCGGCAAGTGACATCAGGAATGACCTACCTGGCTGGGCGGGGCTTCATCCACAGAGACCTGGCAGCCAGAAATATCCTCGTCTCTGATATGGAAGTTTGCAAAGTAATAACTAACTCACCCACAGTCTAGCAAGAGACATTGGTGATAACCACCATGCAGATTGCTGACTTTGGCATGTCTCGAGCTCTGCAAGACAGTGACTACTATGTCTCTCGTGGAGGGAAAATCCCTGTGAAATGGACAGCTCCAGAGGCTCTCCACTACAAGAAGTACTCGACTGCCAGTGACGTGTGGAGCTTTGGAATGGTCATGTACGAGATATGGTCACTTGGGATGAAACCGTATCATAATCTCACTAACATCCAGGTAGCTACACTATACAAAGTATTATTTGGGGAAGTATAGTTTTTTTACTATGCTTGCAGGCATTACATGAGATTGAAGCAGGCCACATCCCTCTACCGCCATCTGGCTGCCCCAGAAACGTCTATCTTCTGATGATACTGTGCTGGTAAGAGTGGTCTGGCAATAACATGTGAATATGTTAACCTTTCATTATAGGAGAATGGATCCTGAGTCAAGACCAGTGTTTCCACATGTCCTTCTGGAGCTCCAACATCCAGACTTCAAGTTGCTGACATGGACGGCAGAGGACGTGGCTGCCTACACTGAAGAGGCCAGAACACTGGGAGCTCCCCTGGAGGCTGGAGAGGAACTTTTCAGTGACCTTAGACAATGGTAGCCATAGTTTTCTGGTGCTGCCATATCATGTGTGTGATTCGTGCGTGAATTTTGAATGTACAACAGTTGAATACATATTTGGAGCAAAGAGAACTGTACAGAGGAGAGTAACCACAAAGCAAACCGTTTGCGTATAAAATGACAGCCATTCGCGCATGCGCGCACAAACTGCAGGCGCGGACGACGCGGAGAGTCGCATCTACGGAAAGTAAACCGCCATGGCCTGTTGGCGAACCTTATTGCTTCACACGGGAGTTCTTTATCTAGCCATGTATTGTATACATGGGAAAGAGCCTGTGGAGGTGAGTTTGATTCCATCTGGTCACGGGTTTTTACTTGTTTAGTAGATCGATACAAATTCCTTGCTTTTTATGTACGTAGTCGACCTGCAATGACGAACTTATTAAACCACAAACTAAAAAGGAACTTTGGATTCTTCCTTCGCTGCGAACTGGGCTCTTCGCCGAAGTAATTGGCTGCTCTGGGACGTTGTCCACTGTTGAGGCGAACGGATTTTGCGTGGTCGATGAGGCGGTAGCAACCGGAACGACAGTCTCGTTTCGTATGATGCTACATATCATGAGGAGAAATGAGACACTGGTATTAACACAGTTGCATATCATGCCTGAAAACGGACTTTGTGGAAATACCAAAACGTATACGATGAGTATTAGTAACACGAGCAATATAGAGGTGATGGCTGGTGACGTGATAGCAGTGGAAACAGAGGAATGTACCAATATCACTGACACCAATAACAGGTCGACAGCAGTGTGCCCTTTCTTACCAGTTACCAACACCAGTGACATGGAGCGGTGCATTGAATACAATGAGAACGGAAACTTTGGCCAATTAGAAACGATATGTGGGCTGCGGCTGAATCTGAAAACCTCTATCATCGGTGCTAGTATGTGACTTAACATTCTATAATTTTGATGATAATGCAGTTATACACATTTTCCTTTTAAACCCGCAGCGGGTTCTGATGCTGTAGAAACGCCAGTTCCAGAGTCTACTAATGGTCCAGGGTCTCGGCCAGAGTCTTTTCTGGCTCTTTGGGTCACTATCCCCGTCGCTCTCCTCTCCGGAGTCCTCTGCCTCGGTCTGGGATGGGTCCTCTTTTCCAGACGCAACAAAGAGCTGAGACAGAGCAAAGGGAGCAGAGAGAGGCGGCGAATGTTGGTAGAGTCTATACTGGAACCAACTGCCAATCAGGAAGACGTCAATGTGGCGCTGGGCATGGTATGAAACTTTTACACTACTAAACACACACCCGCTGTGCGTGGGGATGTAAAAACACTTTTGCTGAACTAAACACAAACCTACTATAATGTTTGTATATGCATAGGTGTGTAAAAGTTCCCAACTTGTTGCAGATGTTGCAGAATCCTAAAGCGATCACGCAAGACTCAGAACAACTCCAGCACAGTTATGACCTCATTGATCCACTGGAAGATGGAGTCTCAGCGACCTGCAGCCCGGAGCCACACTACTGCACAGCAGAAGATTGGGAGGGGCCTTACTGGGAGCCATCCAGTACTGAAGATGTACTGAGGGCTCAGCTCCATGAGAGTGAAGTACTGAGTATCTCAAAAGACAGCATCCAGTATGTTGATGTAAAACTATGATAGTCATCGCTATGCACTGTTGATGGTTATTTTTTCAAGGTTGTCTGATGAGCTGGGTAGTGGCGAGTTTGGTGTGGTGAGGAGGGGAGTGTGGAGTGTGGGGGGAGAGGAGAGGGAGGTGGCTGTCAAGTCACTGGCAGATGGCTCCACAGAGGAGAAACGTATTCAGTTCCTGCAGGAGGCAGCCATCATGGGCCAGTTCAAACATCCCAATGTCATCTCTCTCTGTGGAGCTCTCCTAGACTCCGACCCAGTGAGATTACATAACTGCTGCATGTATACACTCTCCACTACTCACCTTACAAATGTCTATTGTAACCTGTCCCCATATGTGAAAGTGTAGCACTCTATATCACGTACGGATAATAATGATACACACCACTATATATAGATGATGCTGGTCGTGGAGCTGATGACAAACGGAAACCTAAGGGACTATATACCACCCATTAGATCAAGGTATATACAAACACATAGCTACCTGGACATGGTTGATATTGCTTTTTTTGACGCAGGTTTACTGGTGACGCATTTGCTAGTTGCAAGGAGGGTGGAACATTGCTCAGTTTCTGTCAGCAAGTGGCCTCGGGAATGACCTACCTGGCTGGGCGGGGCTTCGTCCACAGAGACCTGGCAGCCAGGAACATCCTCGTCTCTGACACAGACCATTGCAAGGTTACGGGACACATTACATTAGTGAGTGTGAACCAAGAAATAATACAATACAGATTGCTGACTTTGGCATGTCTCGAGCTCTGCAAGACACTGACTACTATGTCTCTCGTGGAGGGAAAATCCCTGTGAAATGGACTGCTCCAGAGGCTCTCCACTACAAGAAGTACTCGACTGCCAGTGACGTGTGGAGCTTTGGAATTGTCATGTACGAAATATGGTCACTTGGAATGAAACCATTTCATAATCTCACCAATACTGAGGTATACATAACTGCAGTATAAAGGACAGCTGCTCTAATCATCTCCATATGTATGTATGTTCTTTACTAGGCTTATAACAAGATTTCAGCGGGACATATTCTTCCACCACCACCTGGGTGCCCCAGGAAGATATACATCTTGATGCTGAAGTGCTGGTGAGTCACAGATCAACTACAGCTGTGTCCTTGCATCATTTGGGAAATACTAATGTTCAATCTTTCAATGTAGCTAAGCCTGGCACGGATAGCTTTTTGCCAGGTTACCTTAGATTTTGATCCATGCAACTCGCTCCTAATATCACGCCTGGTAGACTGAAAGATTGCAGAAGTGTACATAGATAGAATATAGAGAAGAATAATCTGCTCTACCAGTGGAATTCGAACCCACCACCTCTTGCTTCCCAGGCAAGTGCACTACCACTGTGCTACGGGAGAACTACACATGGTAGGCAGACTGAAGTTCTGCACTGGTCCTTTATTCCGTTTAAGTAAACACTCCCTAACAATGGTTCATTGTACTCTTTACCCTACACCATAGGAGATTGGACCCTGATTCAAGACCCACGTTCTCGCAGATCCTTACAGAGTTTCAGAATCCAGACTTTAAGTTTTTGTTATGGACAGCAGAGGATGTGGCTGCCTACACTGAAGAGGCCAGGACACTGGGAGCTCCCCTGGAGGGTGGAGAGGAACTCTACATGGATCTCAGACAATTCTAGCAGATCTGTTGTTCATTATTTAACCATAATGAAATAGAGAGCAGGAGCAAGCAACTCTGCTACTATAGTATTATTAGTACCTGTCAATTTGTAGCTACTGCAGCACATTGTGTGATGATAAATGACAAGTCATTAACCCTCGGCGCGCATGCGCAGCGAGGGTTACGGTAGTTGGGTCTGTCTGTTTGTCTGTTACTCGACATCTCACTTCTGGAGTGTTTGTTCGTCTCACAAACGATACGACCTACTCAACGGGCAACGAAGGTCAGAATATTTGTGGGGTTTTCTCTGCTAGAGCGCTTCAAGCATTGTACGGCTAAAGCGTAGTCGGCCATTTTTATCGCTGCGGAAAATGCGCATGCGCTTATATTTAGCACAGGCTAGCTTACCTAGACCGGGTCTGCTTGCTCTGTGTATCTTGAAGGCACAAGAAGTCACAACGAATGGCGTGTATCGACTCTCGCATGCTATCTACTACTGTAGCTAGCCCGTGTCAGACTCTCTGCAAGCTACTAGCGGGAGACCACGAGTAAACGCAAAACGCATACTATTAGCGGTACCGCGCATGCGCAGTTCGCCGAGGGTTTGCACTTTAGTGCTTTTCATTGTATAGGTATAATTATACATTGATATGGGGTGGTAATTTCATGTCCGCATTTTTCGTGTTAGTGTGCTGTCCTCTTCATACGGGAATTGTTTCTTGACAGCAACACACCCCTTATACTTGCCAATACACAGAGATCAGAGTTCACAGTTGCTTGCTTCGGCTATAGACTGCGTGTACAAATTTTAGCGGAACAATTGTCACAAGCGCCGGCGAGGTTTTTTTGTATCAGCTACATTGTACGTACATTCTCCATGCATAGAGAGAGAGGGAGAGATTACTACTGCCGCAACATCGCATTTGACTAAGCACTATAACCGCTCAATATAATTATAAAGACCAGCCAATCACTGGTTCTCATACGTGGAGTTAGTACACAGACAGGGCCGCCATTATGCGATGGTGAGGACTGTGTGTGGTTGAAACCCGCTGTACTGTATCTCTCTTCTAGAAACACATGCTCCTCCAAGTTGCAAAGTATATATTATATAGGTGTAAACAATCTTTTAACAATATCTAAAATATTGTACAAATGAGCATGATGTACAGAGTTAGAGGTACAACATACACTGTCATGGCGATGAACAAAAGGCGAGAGATACAAATACACACGATGTGTGGGTAAAATCAAACTGTATAAATGGGCAAGCTTTTCTCATGTCTCTCGTGCCAGAGGAGCGAGAGGTGGTAGAGGAACTGTCTCAGTTGCTGGAAGTTCTGTGCAGCCAGGACCAGCGAGTGGCTCTCCGCTCCTCTCTGGGACTGGAGACTGATGCAAAATACGTGGCTCTTGCTCTGTTTGGAGCGCGGGTTATTTGACACCAGCTGGACATGCCCTATCAGATCAATATGACACCATCGCTTCACTTTCAGGTCCGACGCTTCTAGAACGGCAGGCGTGGCATTCTCCCCGGCGGAATTAGCGCAGACAAACAGACCGTAGTTTGACAGGAGGACGAGTTGCGGGTGGTACTGGAGGGTGCGTGTCCCGCTAATACTGATCTCCTCCACCACTATCATGATCTGGCTCAGGAGGATCTGCAGCCCCGACGTGGACTGGTCGATGGTGGTGCTCTTTGTGATACTGGGACTGATGCAGAGCAGTATCTGTTTGAGAATCTCTAGACTATTCAACGGAGTCTCCCTGAACTCGATACTGGCCTTGGTGCTCCTCTGGACCTGCTTGGCTTTACTGATGGACTCGCCACCGAGATCAATGTATTCGGAGAGGAGTTCGTCCATTATTTTCTCCTCGGCGGTGTTGCGGAGGTTCGTGCTGCACGAGACGGCGCTCAGGAGGGCCATCGTGGAAGTGGCGTCCTGCGAGTGAACGCAAAAGTCGTTTCTCTTCTCTGTCGCCTTGAGCCGCAGCGAGAGGTAAAAGAAGCCAATGTTGATCTCCCGTATCTCCTTGATCCACAGACGGAAGAAACAGCGAGCCTCTTTCACGTTTTGCTTGTTCAGGAGCGACATTCGTGAGAATGACGTGGGGCCACCGGCATCCATCCACCTGCGTATGTTCTCAACGTCCGACACAAGGTAGACGGCGTACTGACTGGCCATTACACACGTCTCAATCTCCACGCGATCATGTCTTCCGGGGATGGAGCAGACGGCAAGAAAGACTGCCAGCGGGACTTCGTCCGATTTCATAAACTGAGCCTCCGAGACCCGCTCCTTGAAGAACTGTACGCGATGACTGCTCGACAGACTCGCAAGATTAACCAGGGCTTGGGTCGTGAAGAAAGCCGGGTCGTACGTGGTGATGTCGGGCTTTTCGGAGAAACTCCGAGAGCGCTTACCCCTAGTGGGGGTCAGGGGAGTGAGGGGGACGGTTGTGAGGGGCTCAGCTGTGAGAGAGACGGGGAGGTCGGTGTGGTGAATGTCGTGCCAGAGCGGCTGTAAGCAGGAAAAGAACTGGTCGATGTACTGACGATCATACACGCAGAGCTGCCACCGGCGAAATCCTCGAGAACCAGACTGAGCACCAGCGCTCCCGACGCTGAAACTGATGCGAAACTCGTAGACCGGATCCGAGATTGACACGACGCCCTGCGCCCTCTCGCACATCTCGATCTCCTTCACGTTTTCGACGGGGCACGAGTCTAGGACGCAGCACCGTGGGAACGGAGGGTTCACGGGGCTGCCGGGATTGCTCGGACACATTGCTGTGTCGTCGCGACAGAGGTAGAGGATTTCGTTGGTCAGGACGAGGACGTGCGGTCGGAAATGTACCACCCCGTTCCCGATGGGGAGTAAGTCAGAGCTCAACTCGCTCACCACCACGTACTGAAGAATCTCAAACTTTGCCGCGGCGTTCTCGCAGCCTCGCTGCGTCTCCTCACCTAACAAGGGGGACCCACTCGTGTCGTAGTATCCGGCCATCTTCTGGCTCGTGAGCTGCGTCACGACGGCCTGGCTAACGAGGCTCTCTTTCAGTTTCTGGAGATCCGAGACATCGGGGAGCACAAACAGGACTTTCGAGTCGTCCTTTTTCTCAGGCGAGTCGAGTACCGACTCTCTCATAGAGGTGACGCTGTACGGGATCCTCATGGAATCCAGCGCGGCCTTCAAGTTGTCCAATAGAGCGAGGATGTTCTCGCTCGTCCGGGGGAAAACGACTAGACTTTTGAGTGCCCCCTTCTCCACGCACTCGAGGGTTACGCTCTGGTCAAAAATCCCCGTCTTCACCTGGGAGAGGGTGAGGTGGTAGGCGTGGAACGAGCAGATGAGGGGAGGGTTTTCCGAGTACCACGAGCGGCTCTCGTCCATCTCGGAATCCATCACCTGGAGGAGATACACGCCCTTGTCGCTCACAAAGAGACCGCTCTCGACTTCACATCCGGGAGTAGATGTGAGGCTGGCTCCACCCCACAGTACGTTCATCAGAACCTCTTTCTGTTCCCGGGCAATTTTCCCACAGAAAAAGCCAACGAGTGACTCTCGCTCCAATCCGGGTTTCTTTATCATTTTTCGACCTCCCGTCGTGAGTTTTGCCGGCTTTTTCGAGTCTCTCAGTGAATCTTGAGAGAGCGTCAGTGACATTGGATTTGGCCTACCGGAACCTTGTACTTTAGAGTCTGCATTACCGGCGCGAGCAGTTACTAGGTCTGTTTTTTCAGTCTTTCTCTCTATTTCAGGAGACGACAGAACATTACGCGATTCTGTTTTGCCGTCATTGGCGTCACCCAGTATCTTCCTGCGAGCTGTCACAGGGGAAGGAGCCGAGCTCACAGGAGCCGATATGCTCTCTTTTCCCCCTCTCTTCACCTCGAGAGTGCCGGCTCCTCCACTCTTAGTCGATCTCACAACCAGGTCAGGGCTCGACCCACCGCTCACGGACTTCTTTGCAGAAATCTCTTTTCCCCCTCTCTTCACCTCGAGAGTGCTGGCTCCTCCACTCTTAGTCGATCTCACAACCAGGTCAGGGCTCGACCCACCGCTCACGACTTTCTTTGCAGAAATCTGTGGCTTTGGGGAAGGAGATATGGATCGTGAATGGACCTTCAGGGGTGACACGGGCCCGCTGCTAGGTGCAGCATCTGGTGAGGTAATTCCGCTGGATGTCGAGGGGGTGTGGTCTGAAGTGTCGCTGGCTGACATGAACTCCACCTTCCACGCTCCTCCATCTACCGTCTCTGTCGGTCGGGGATCTATGGTTGGTTTTTGTGGCTCGGGCAGTTCGGTCTGTTTCTTGTAAGTGGTTGGGGTGGTGTCTGTGACTGGAGAGAGAGCCTTGTCGGTGGCTAGGTTGACAGCTTCCAAGATGTTGACCTCTGGAGGTGTCAGCACATCTCCCGCTGCACTGTTGTAACTCTCTTTAGATCTGTGGAGCCAGTGTGTAGCACAGTATCAATACCACGTCTCAGTATTTAGTATTTATCCGAATATGTACGTATGCGTACACGTGTTTAATTCCATACTATTTCTGATCAACCTTGCAGTACACTGTAGTTCAGTACGAAAAGTTGGACATTTCACATTATAGAGTAATCTTTGAACACAAAAAGTTTCTTTTCCCTTATTCGGAGGGTTTATTGCCGAGCGCGTTAGCGTGAGGCAACTACTTCGGGTTGTATTCTCGCGATATACGTACGTGTCGGTCACGCTTAAGAATGTCAATTAGTCACGCTTTAGGAATGTCAACTTCCGTCATTCGTAGGAAGTCTAGCTTCCGCCGTGCGCGCAGATTTGTAGGAAGTCTGGCTTCGCGCGCAGTCAGTAGAGCGCGCGCACGAGCGGCCTCAGTCGGACTGTTTACGCATTGGCTGGCAGGCGCGAGGCAAAATATGCGCGTGCACATTCCTAGTAAATGCATTAGTATGGGGGGTGGAACCACAGTGTCCTTTATAGGGAGGGAGGTGCTCAAAACCTTACTTGAGGGCGTGCTGGACGGCGACATAGAGTCTGGCCAGAGACCCCATGTCTCTCACACAGTAGATGACCCACATGGGTCTCCGCTGAACTGGGCAAACCGAAGACACACCCCCTTCTTCCTCCCCTCGTGGAAACGAATGTCCTCCATCAGAGCTGCACAACAACAGAGACTTGTAGATGGAGAGAGTTGTCAATATACGCCTAGTAGAGAGAACTGTCTCTCCAGTACAGTAGTGTCTGCAGACTTTTGTGCACCCTTACCTATCCCCCCAGGCCAGCTCACCCACATCACCAAGATCTCTCTGACAGTGGTTGAGAAAACAGTCTCTACAGCACATTGTGCTCCCTAACAACCCCCCCTACCCCCATCCCAGGCCAGCTAACTCACCAAGATCTCTCTGACAGCGTGTACGACTGGTAGAGAGCACGGTCTCTACCAGCCTACTGACAGTAGTGTCCACGCAGACTGTGCACTCCTCCAGTCTACTGTTGAGCAACTTCTGGTCCACGTCAGTACACGACAGGGAGTCCAGGGGTCCCCTGTACTCCAGCACTGTCACAGGGAACTCCGACACGCTGCACGGCGAAAGAGGGAATTGAGGCGGGAGGGAAAGATGGTGTACAGTAGTGCACAGCTTCGTTCAGTTATTATAGAAAAGGTAGCCAACTAATCTTTAATACTTTGACGATTGTTTTTAATATGCAATTGTGACGTACTCTGTCCTTCTGCAGCGCTATGTAGCTAGCTTCACCATTCCCTCTTTTGCCTCAATTTTGCTATCCTTTAGCTAATCTGCCCCCAAATCTCTACTAGGGGTGTCAACGATTTTGCATTTTTTGTAGGAAGACCAGTGCAAGAAGAGACAGGCCAACAATATTTAATACTCTAACGAACGTTGAAGTATGGAATAGTGTTCAACTTCTATTCCTATTTAATCTTTTTTCGCCTCTGTTTCGCTGTCCCCCACATTATCATAATGGTGTCAAACTAACAATCCTTAATAATTTTACAATTTTTAACCCTCGTGTACTAGATAGCCCATGTCAGACTCTCCGCGAGCAGCATACATACTAGCGTGGAGGCCATGAGTAAAGGCATGCTCAAAAGTCCAGCCCATCAATTAGCGGTGCTGCACATGTGCAGAGGTTGCACTTTGGCACTTGTTGATTTTTGGGTATTTTTCTAATACCAACTGTAGTAAGCCTAAACATACGTAGGATCGAGACTTACTATAGTTTCTCGGTCTCCAGTTGGTGGATGAGGTTCTGTAGTTCTGGTGAAGTCTCCTCTTCCTCCTCCTCCTCCTCCATCTCCATCTCCAGGGGAGGCTGATTGGTGCTAGCGACAGGGGCTGGGGGCTCCGCCTCCCGCTGTGAGCTGTTACAAAACAGGTCTGTCAACTATTGCAACTGGTACTTTATGAGCAACTCACATAATTATATACACGTGTGGATGTGCATAAAGTCTAGATTACCACAACTAATGTTTGCTTGCTTTTCTTTGCCTTGCTATCTCGTTGTTGACTCAAGCATGTCAAAACAGCACACGAATAAAGCAGAGAGAAGAGACACGCAAACAAGAAAAAGAAAAAAAACAGAAACAGTGTGTGTGCAAAAATCTAAAGCTGTGCAAATTGATTTACAGTTTCCTCCTTTTCTTGGTACATATATAGTCACTGTATGCAGTATGCACTTTTGACATAGTACATAGGTACGTACATCATATTTGCGTGCAGTATGCTCACCTATCATTATCAGGTCTAGAGTGAGCGTGAGCATGTGGCTTTCGATGCCGTCTCCTCCGTTTCCCCTGTGCCACCACATCATCCTGCAGCAAACAAAATCTCCCTCGCCACACTGTATACAACAACGTGGGACCTTTGCCCCCACACAATAAAGTTGCATACGTACGTTGTGTATTTTGCCCTTAAAGGGAATGTGGCATAATAATAATTATATATACACGTATAAGGGCTAAATTTAGAAACCTACCGAAAAGGAAACTTAATTGTATTCTTACACTATCTTTAGTAACACTTCTAATTTTAGCCCTTATGTAATGCCATACTCACTTTAATGCACGCACCCCATGGTGATGCCAGGTAAATCAGTCTACAATCATACAATGTCAATGTATGGGTATGTCTATGACATGCACACACCACGCTATGTATGTTTCAGAAGATCAATACATTTTGTGTGACTCACGCCATCGATGATGGGACTGGCAGAGTTCCTGGCCCCAGAGTTGAGTAGAGAGAGCCACTTGTCACCTCCCGTCTTCCTCATCTCCTCAAGACGACTGGTCACACTGCTGGACATCTCTAACTCCTCTTGAACTGAACAACACACACAGGTAGAGAGAGAGAAGGGGAGAGAGAGAGAGAGAAGGGGGTAGAGAGAGAGAGAAGGGGGAGAGAGAGAGAGAAGGGGGAGAGAGAGAAGGGGGAGAGAGTGAGAAGAGGGGTAGAGAGAGAGAGAAGGGGGAGAGAGAGAGAGAAGGGGAAGAGAGAGAAGGGGGTAGAGAGAGAGAAGGGAGAGGAGGGAGAGAGGAGAGAGAGAGAGTCACATTCCTCTTTGCTCACACTCACGTATTTCAGTTAACCCACCTTCTTGTTGATTTGTAGGAGAGAACCTGTCAGGCTTGATATCTGCAGTTCTGGTGGGCACCTGCACATCATGTGACACGTACAGTCGTTACTTTCCCCGCTATGAACAAATCTGTCACTGGTTTAACACAACAACGGAGACTGATTTAGCCAAGCCATTTACTTACAAATCCATCACAGGTTTACACTATCACATCATGTTTCAGAGCCTTCTCTGCTTTTACAAACTGTCCCACTTGCATCCACTAGGCTATGTATGTTTTTTTTCCAGATGTGCTCACAGATCAATACATTTCTCTCTATTTTAAGCTCAACACAGACGGGTATTGATACGTACGTACTTACCCTCCGGTGTTGACCTTTGACCCCAGAGAGAGATATGGAGAGCTCTATTTCATCTTGACTCGCCTTCTTCCCATCCAGTGACACCTGGTGCCAGTTGGGAGTACAGCTTCAAACACACACATATCTCACATACACACACATGTATCTCACGTACACACACATACTGTATGTACACATAATCATGAACACACATGTGTTGAAACACACTACGTATATATACATACGTACTTCAACAGATACACTTTGCACAAGCTGTATGGATGAATGAATCATTAAAGGGGTACTACATTTTTTAAAACTTCATGGGTTGAATTCTACTACGCCAAGGGAAAATATTTCTTCTTCTTGCTTGAAACGCTCTTGGAACAGGACAGAACATAGTAAAAAATGGAGAAAACTTGGAGGATAAAGAACTCTAATGGATAACTTTTTCTCGTCAAATTGTTTTTTTGCTTGAAACGTTCTTGCTCAACACAGCATGGAATGGCTGACAAAGGAGGTTGGGAAAGACCTTGTCGGCGATGGAGGCGAGGTAGGTGAGTATGGTGGAGCGGTAGGAGGAGGAGGAAGGTTTGAGGGGATTCCCCTGCAGATACAGGTCCTCCAGTACCGGCAGTCCTGACAGATGGCCCATCTCCGACACCTGGAGGGCGACAATGGGACCGAATTACCTTGTTACTTCATATAAGACTAAGTTTTGAGTCACGAAATTTGTTGTCGGTTACCCAATGCCATAAGAAAAACAGGTTATGAACATGGGTTACGAGCTAAGAACAATGAAAATGCTGACCAGCAGATTTCGTGACTCAAAACTTAGTCTTACATGAAGAACTGACCCAGAATTATGTACTACATGTATAAACATAACAGTGACCCACAGACTCAGTGGTACATACGTACATACCTCAGCAATTTGGTTTGACGAGAGATCGAGATACGCCAGGGAAAGACATCGGTCCAAACCTGTGGAGTCAAAAGTCGTGGCAACATTTGTAAACAGCCACAGCATAAATTGAGACTTGTCCTGTTTACCCTCCCAAATAAAGTCACGTGACTTTGCATTGATTATATGAACCGGGCTTTGAGTAAGACAAACGAAATCGACTCTCAAACTTGAGCAAATCACGGCACTGTTACGCTAGAACGAGAAATTACGCTAGAAAGATAAAATAGTAAGGTATATACCGAACCTTCCAAAGAGGTGATTAGGTTGTGGGCCAGGGCGAGCTTGGACACGTTCCCAATGGTGAGATGGAGGTCCTTAACATCTGCCACCTTGTTGTAGGACAGATCTACCACCTTCAGATTGGGTAGCCCCTGCCAAAATACCAACAAATTATATATAATTGTTGGAGTCACTTGGCACACGTGAAGCACAGCCTCGTTCCAAGGCTATCCCAACTGCACTCGTATGCATACCTACGTAACTGTGATGCAAAGGCTTAAAATTGGAGTAAAAATGAACAACTTAAGTGATGCCATCGGTTGGAGGGGGTAGAGGTGGGGTCAGACGGAAAACAAAACCAAAGGGTAAAAAATTGTGGCTCCAATAATTACTGCATCGTACATGAAGAGTACTCAAAATTGTGGCCATACATGTAGCAGGGAAATGTGGCAAGAAAAAACTAATGCAAAATATAAAAGTTTGGTTTGACGACGGATGACATTTCGGAGGCTAGGATTAGTTGTGTGGGGAGAGGGCACCTGGAGATACATAAGGATTGTGTGACTCTTGCCTGTAGCTTACTGTTAGGTTTTCGAGTCTCTCGATGTAGTTGTAGGAGAGGTCAAGACTGGTCAGAGCAGGCAGGAGTTGCTGCACGTTGAGTGATAATACACTGGTATAATTGGCGAGCGAAGCTAGCCTACCTAGCAGTTTCAATGTGTCAATTCTTTATAGTACTACCGAGCAGTTTCAATCTGTCAATTTTCTATAGTATTACATGTGATGGCTCTGTCTGGCACTGCACAAACTGTAATGTTCTAAATACACGCAAAACAGGCACGAAATATTGAACTGCTTGCGCTCACTCGCCAACTCTATATGTGTATATATAGTTACCAGACTGGTGTCAATGGAAGTGATGTTGTTCAGTTTGAAGCAGATCTTTGTGAGTGAGGTCCACTTGAGGCCTCGGGTCAGATCCACCGTCCCAGGCGGGACGGGACTCACTGCATCGTCCACTGGATACACCAGTAGAATCTCCTGTGTAACAACAATGGGCGATTACATGTTGTTCAACTAGCTTCAGGCACTTCTCCTCAAACTTGCTAACGGTATATAGCACTCATGGAGATGAAACTTGGTCAGAATGGAGATTGTGATCCCTCGAGATTGTGCATAAGTGTCAAGTAATGCCACAATACAGGAAGACTAGCCTACAAGAAGGGAGGGGATATTATAGAGGGATAGGGCTACGCAACAGAATACATTACTCCTTGTTAGGACCAGGTATACACTGAAGGAATGAAAATGCTGACATCACTTCCTGTTTTTGTGATTGTAAGCAGCAAAAGAGTTTGGGTGACACTGTATGCAGAGATGGTGTGTGAAGTTCAATCACTGCCCTGAAAAACCCCTGTCTATGGTATATATATATTAGCAGAGGACTGGGAATAAGAGATTTTTTACTGCTCTTGGTTGGCTAGCCCCTTGTTCTTACTAAAAGCAAAAGATTCATTTTACTGCACTCTCCAGCTACAGTAAAGGTACACTGAATGGTTAGTTTGCCTGCCTTGCCCTCATGGTCTTACTAAAAATACGGAAAAAATGGCCCATTTTATCATCGTGACACCTAAAGGTGATTTGTACTGCAATCTCCAGCCATAGTCAAGGTATCGGTAATGGTTGGTTAGCCTGTCCTGGCCCCCACATTCTTACTAAAAGTACGAAAGTGCTAGGCACATTTTCCGTCACTCAGCATTAAAGTGCCTGATTGCGAGACAATTCATGATTTTTATACAACAGGTCGCACTGTGCAAAAGGGATCATGAAATTTGGTTATGGATATGATATTCGGTAGATCACTCAAGGGAGTCTAGGGAGTTAGGGGAATTAGGGGAGTCAGGGGAGTCGAGGGAGTCAAGGGAGTCAGGGGAGTCAAGGGAGTCTAGGGAGTCAGGGGAGTCTAGGGAGTCAGGGGAGTCTAGGGAGTCAGGGAATCAAGGGAGTCCAGGGAGTCTAGGGAGTCAGGGGAGTAAGGGGTGTCAGGGGAGTCTAGGGAGTCAGGGGAGTCAAGGGAGTAAGGGGTGTGTCAGGGAGTCAGGGGAGTCAAGGGAGTCAGGGGAGTCAAGGGAGTCTAGGGAGTCAGGGGAGTCTAGGGAGTCAGGGAATCAAGGGAGTCCAGGGAGTCTAGGGAGTCAGGGGAGTAAGGGGTGTCAGGGGAGTCTAGGGAGTCAGGGGAGTCAAGGGAGTCCAGGGAGTCTAGTGAGTCAGGGGAGTCAAGGGAGTCTAGGGAGTCAGGGGAGTCTAGGGAGTCAAGGGAGTCAGGGGAGTCAGGGAGTCTAGGGAGTCAGGGGAGTCTAGGGAGTCAGGGAGTCCAGGGAGTCTAGGGAGTCAGGGGAGTCAGGGGAGTCAAGGGAGTCAGGGGAGTCTAGGGAGTCAGGGGAGTCAGGGGAGTCTAGGGAGTCAGGGGAGTCATAGGGAGTCAGGGGAGTCAAGGGAGTCAAGGGAGTCCAGGGAGTCTAGGGAGTCAGGGGAGTCTAGGGAGTCAGGGGAGTCTAGGGAGTCAGGGGAGTCCAGAAAGAAAGAATATTACTGTATATATAGGAAAAGGTGTTATATTTTCGTGATGGCTTACATGAGTGATCTACTTGATACGTATTCACCTCTGCTTGTACTGTAAAACTTTGACCTTAGCTACATGTACCTACGCATAGCATAATGCAGGCGTCAAACAAAAGGTGACCCCTCCTACAAACACTCCAAGCCAACATGATGATTGGTCTCATGCAACTTCTGTGTATATATGCATGTATGGGAATGATGGGTTCATGCAACATGTTAAATTGCCAGATAAATTTTAAGCGCAATGGACAAACTGCTATTTTTTAAATGAGCGTGTACTCCTGCTATGGCAAAGTCTCACGCTCTCAATGCAATTGTATACACGGAAATGAGCCACTGAGTGACCTTGAGTGAGTTGAGGCACCTCCTGATGTCCAGACCCTCCAACTGACCGGTCAGACACTGTCTCCCCTGCACGTCCGCGATCTCTATGGAGTCAACCTGTATACATCAGTGGTTGTATACATATCAGGAGAGAAATAGATCAATAGCAGCCCTGGCAAATCACCATACACCTCCACTCGTGCCCCCCTTTGAGTTGAAGTGAACCTTTTAATGCACATGACAGGGTTTGCCCCCCTCCCCCCCCTCTTTTTCATTACGTTATATAAGTCCTCTTAAAGCAATTCATGAAAGGGATACAGTGTTGATGTTGTACATGCAGACACGCATTAAAACGTTCAGACACATTATGGACTACATGTGGTGAGAGCTGCAGTCTACAAACGAGCACATTAGGACAAACCCCGGTGCAACTTGCTCACCATAAGGTATGTTAGTGACTTGAATATCGAGAGGTCAAAGGACACGTCTTCCATAGACGACAGTATAAACTTATCCTCTGTTGACGGAGCACCTGAAGGCAACATTATACAAAGTGCACCACTCACACAAAAACACATGTAAAGACAAACTATTAAACCCCCTGCAACTATGTGGATACAGGTTGAAATGTAAACAAGCTAACTACACAAACCTTCATTTTCTGTAGCTGCATCAAGAAATCCAGCAGATTTCCAAAGTCCCCCTTCACCGAACCAGTCCCTAAAACACAATGAGAACTCTTTAAGAGAACTGTATGAATGACAGAAAACCTTGCCTCCTCCCACTGACATAACATATATACATACATACATACATACGTACAGCTTAGTTTTCTTATAATTATATAGCCTCAAACTCGCAGTTTACGTATATACCATGCAGTAGTTGAGTGAACTGTTGCTAATTAAGATCACCTCAATTATCATGGAAATTCTACTTGGAAAATTATGAAGTATGAAATGCAGTAGAAAAAGTACGAGTTTACATCATGATAAACACACAAGTAGAGATGTGTACGTAAGGAAAAGAAGAGAGAGAGAGAGACTTACCAGTGGAGGAAATAGGGAGAGTCATTCTTCGACCGACACAGTGTAGTTGTGTGGGACTCATGAAGAGAGCTTTGTTGTTTGTCAACACATAGTCACCTGCCGTGCAAAAAAGTCATAATCACTTAATTATAGGGGCAGTTAAATTATAGGGGTGTGTAGTGAACACTGTTACAAACGTTACTGAAAGAAATAAGATATGTACCCTTTAATTATAGGGGCAGTTAAATTATAGGGGTGTACAGTGAACACTGTTACAAACGTTACTGAAAGAGATAAGATATGTATATTGTATATACCTTCGTTATAGACATAGACAGCAAGGGACTGTGTGATACTTAGAACATCCTGGGGAGGCAAACAAGAGGAGGAGGAGGAGGAGGAGGAGGAGTATCTGAACCATGGTCCACAATGAAAGTGGCCTTGTGGCTACTACAAGTTTACAAGAGATTGATCAGAGGATAAAGAGCTGCATGGCTGTGGCTTGATAAAACATTCCAACCTCATTATAATAGGGGTAAAAACCCTCCCACATATAAACATTGGGGGCTGTACCCGACAAGAATTGTAGTTCATAATATATGTGAAGGAGAAGGAATTTTTAACCCCTAAACGTCTGAATCTCTCACACAGAAGGGGTATCCACAGAACTCGAGGAGAGCTCGTGGAGGTACGGGGTAATTCTGGAGGACGGTCTTGAGCAGCTGGTCCAGTTTCAGCTGCATGTCGCTGAGGAACTGTGGTTTCGGGGTCCCGAAATAGCCAAACAGTTTCCTGGTCGGGAGTAGGGTCTTGCTGATCCCATAATGATCAACCAACTGTGGAGTTGGGGGACAGAGTATCTGGTTTAAGGTGCATGCATACATACATACATACATACATACATACATACTGTACAATGCAACTTTGTTGAGTGAGACAAAGCTGCATTACAATAAAGTCAACGTATGTAGTATTATTGCGTGCAACGTGTTGCATGTGTGTCAAACGACTGCCGAGCCTAGTAATTAGAATAATAGCGTATTACGTATGTATATAGGCATTAGTATTGTGTCAATCTAACACAACTAACACAGTAAAGAATGCTTAGGCTACAGGTCTATGTTTTGCACTAATCATCGCAGCAAAGACTGTTTTTGGCAGACTCTAGTACAGTACCTGGTCCAGTTCAGTTGGCAAAACAATCACAATCACATGTAAACCCAGTTGGGTTTTGGACTGTTCATAAGAGAGATGAATAAGGCATTTTGAAACTGAGTGTCTGGAGTACAAAACAGTCAGCATAAAGACATGCACGTGAACTGCATTCAGACACTGTGGAGATGCCTTTGGACAGAGTTCACAGTGCGTAGGTGTACACAAATGATTTGTCTGATACAAGTTTAAGTTCTTGATCGGTGACCCAGGATTTACATGAAGTGGTTTTGCCGTGATGGTGTGCATACAGTGCCTTTTGGCCTAGTTACACTGCAGAAGAACAATTTGTCCCACCTAATGTACATGCTCACATATGTACATACATGCATACATGTGCGTACTGTACATATGTACACAGTACATGTCCATGTGGTGTCTAACAGAATTGAACTTTACACCCATTGTCATTAGTTTGGCTTCAAGGGTCTAATACAACATCTGCTGCTGTAAACAGTTGACACTGACTGGGACAACAAAGTTACCACACACACACACACTCACAGTTTTGTGGAGACGAGAGAACTCTTCGAATGTCCTCTCAACGACCCAATGAAATCCTTCCAGAGTTGGCTGGACTGTGAAATACTATGACAGTAGAGTATAGTGAAGACCAACAACGCAGCCAACAGCAGCAGTAGAAGAACATGGAGACAGAGAAAAAACAACAGAATAAACAGTCAAACAATCTACACATGCTAAACCCCTAAGGGTAGCAATATTTTGCCTACAGGTATCTATGTATCTGGCTACAGGTACGTATTAGGGTAGGAATAAACATGTACAACGAGGTCGCAAGGCAAATGGGAAAGAAAGAAAATGCATAACACCCAGAACAGAGCAGTAAGAACTACCTTCGTGGTATTCGAACTCGTGAAATTTGCAGTACATAGCTAGCTAGGCAGAGTGCTCTACACACTGATCTACGGCCAACGCTACAGAGTTGGTAGCTACAGACTCACAATGGTCCCGCCTCTGTCGGTATACGACGTGACACGAATGGTAGACAGTGTTGGAGACCCGAACAACGGCCATTGCATGGCAGCACTAGAGTCTTGGCTGGCTTGCTCATTGTCGCTGCTCTCGGCCCCGTCTCCGTCCCCGTTAGACTGCGCGGGTAGCGGCCCCGCTACCTGCCGTCCCTCCATAGCTCGTCTCTCCTCCTCTGTGAGCCACTGCTGGGCAATACTGTCGTACAGATAGCTCCCACAGTGCGCTCTAAGAGCATGCATTCGGCACTTTCGGTTTACTTTGGCCGGCCACACCCCCTTCGTACTGCGCATGCTCAGGTGAACTCTGAACCCCAAACGTGCTGATTCAGACAGGTGATGAAGGTGAAGAGATACAAGCACGCGAAAAAGGTGCTCTCTTTCTACAAGAACACGTTCAAGATACGAGAGCCGTACCAAGTCATAGGTAAGCATCCAACGCTCTACCTGTGTGGTTCAAACATGCCGTGGTCACGGTGCAGTGGACGGGACGTTCTGTCAGGCGGCGCTAAAAGGGAAGATTCAGATAAAGGAGCAGCTACCAAAGTACCTGGGAGGCCGTGTCCAGCTAGGTACTGTCTCTCACTACGTACACAGTGGGACCTCTTTATAAAGGACATGCTGGGATCACGAAGATTGTTCTTTTTATATGCAGAGGTTTCCTCATTCAGAGGGTTACAAATTAGCACTGGATTGAAACCAGTGTCCTTTATTTGGAGTGTCCTCCACTACATTTACATGGACTTCTGTTTAATGTTGGTTTGTTTGTTTTATGTTGAAACTTGAATTCGTCATGTTTTCCAATGCGTGCATGAGTTATATACGTACAAGTGAAAACAGAGACCCACACCTACATTATGTGTATCGTTTCTCTGCCCCTTACCTTTACCCCCCTCCCACACACACACCCACACCTCCCAGTGACTACCCAGTGTGTGGTAACAGAGCTGGAGGGGCTGGGTCAGAGTCTGTCGGGAGCAATGTACGTGGCCAAGAGATTCCAACTGAGGAACTGCGGTCACCATAGAGACCCCCAGCCTGCAGCCGACTGTGTCAAGAACATGATCAGTGAGCTACCGTAATAAAAACCACCCCCTTACCGTGGCCCCCAAGGATGGTAAACCCTTGATTAATTCCGGCTCAAGTCCCTTAGGTTTTACTGAAGGTTTTGGTAAACCTGTCCAACATAAAGTTTTGAGTATCACTTTTGTGTGTGCATCACTTTTTGTCTGTCTGTCTGTCTCTCTCTCTCTCTCTCTACTGTCTGTCTGTCTGTCTGTAAAGGTGGCGGAAATCCCCATCACTACTTTGTAGCCACACAGGACACTGAACTGCAGCGCTGCCTCAGGAAAACTGCAGGTGAATTCACGTGTGGTGTTTGAAATGTGGAACTGAAAAATGGAAAATCTCTATTCCTGCTTTAGGTATCCCCCTCTTGCATATAGTCGGCAGCACCATAGTACTGGAGAGCCCCACTCACGCGTCACAGAAGGCTCACCAAGACGTAAGGAAGGGGGTGGATATTTTTTATATACTTGGGAAAGTGAGAACTTTAAAACCCTTTGGACGCCATGGGATATCTCCTTAAATAAGCATAAATTGATGTATAAAGTATTAGCACCTAGTATTATGACCCCATATAAATTCTTATGGGCTTATGGAGGCTCTGGACTAGATATTTATGTGTCCGTAGCTGGTTAAGTGTTAAGCCATTCAGTGGTAACCACCTTGCTGTATATAGCAAGATCTAATTGGTCCCAGTGTGTTCTTTATAAAGAGGTTCCATTGTGTTTTATGTAGGTGATCAGCAGCAAGGTCCAACCGACAGAGCACGAGAAGTCGGTCATCTCGGCCCTTGACTCAGCTTCAGGTGTGACTAGGGAACCTCTGGGGAAGAGAAGAGGGAGGAAGACACCCAGAGGACCCAACCCACTCGCCGTGAAGAAAGGCCGGAGGAAGTTTGTCACCACTACACAGGTCCACGGCAGTGTCGTCTCTCAGAGCAAGGTATACGCCATTCAGCTTGTTGGGTCTGTGGTTTTTTGCATGGTGGATGGATACTTTGTCAGTATCACAAAGTATGGCAATGATGGTTTCATGCCTATTTATGTAGCATTATGGTGTGGACAGTGTTTTGCAGTTCAGAAAACTAAGTGGGCTTGCTTTCACTACAGCCTGTCAACTGAAATGATAGTATCTCCCCACCGAGGCTCAAACAGGTCCATGCCTTTTCTTCTCCACGAGTGTTAAAAAAACGCACACAAGAAACCGATAGGACATTGTCACAGGCTATATAGTACATGATACTCAGCTACGTAATGTAGAGTGTGTCTGATTCATGCATAGAGTGCGTACGATGCCTACATATACGTAGATGGAGTGTTACTGTGTGTGATGTTTGAGTCTCTGTTCTGGCAGAAGAGACGAGCGAGACTGCAGAGAAAGAGAGCAGCAGAACTAATGGAGAAAGTGGCTGCATCTTGCATTGCTACATAGCACACACTCATTCTTGACTCTTTGCATTCTGTCACAGCAACCATCATTATAAAGATACTTTTCTATATAATTATGTACACACACTTTGCATGACACGCACTGTGTGGGCAGACTGGGCACGTGTGAAAATCCAGATTCATTCATCCGAATTTTTGAACTCCCCAAAAATGTTTGGGTTTGCGAGAACAATGCCTCAAAAATATCATTACCATGATCATTGAAATTATAACCTAAGGGAGTGAGCCATTGTACACAGAGATGTTCCATCACTCCTGTAGTTTGCACTTGGCCATGTATGCCAGCCAGTAGACCAAGAGGCCTGCGATCATGGCCAGGAAGGCCGGAGACAACCACATCTCATTGCTGCTGTTCTGCAAGGAGAAAATGTAGGCCATGATGACAAATGGCTGAGAAATGCAGGTTTTAGCTAAAATTAGGGACAAAATTGTCCATTGCACCCTGAAAACTACAGGACTCACAAACACTTTCACCAACTTGCCTCCTGTGATGTCATCAGTATCAACAGTGTTTTACATGTAGTGAGTACCACTATTCAGTGATCCATATATACCTTGTGTTTGATGTCCACACTGAAGAGTGGAGAAGTGGTGACCTCTTCACCATATCTCAGAGCCTGTAAAAAAGAGAATTATGGTAGAGTGTGCAGCTCCACACACTGTAAGGAGGGTTGTGGGTGTGTAGGAGATAGCTCCCTTTGTCGGTTATGTATATATTGTCTTGCTAGTCTCCCTTTTTACATGTACACCGTTGCACGGTTGCAGTATTAACAGAAACTCTTAGAATGGGAATTCCAAAGAAGACACATTTCCATTATTACACTGTGCTTCGACCTGTGTTCTGTGTATTTTGGTTGTCTCATTGTCCCTAAGGTGCCCCCAACTCAAAGGTTCAACTGTAATGCAAGGCTGTATATAGGAGTAGAGTGTATCTACAAACCTTCCTGATGGAAGAGGCTCCATTATCATCATAGAATTTGACCTCTCTCGAACCACTCCTGTCATGGTCCTCTGTCCAGGACACCTACATGTATATATATATATATATTATAGTGTCACATAAAATGACTGACACCCATACATATTACTGTAAGACACAAAGTCTGACTGAGAGCTGAGAGGATGTCAGTAAACAGTTATAAGTATATGTACCTGAAAGTGTTCCGTAGAGCCTGAAGTGATGCCTTTCGACACAGGTAGCAACTGGCCTCCAACAAGAGCATGCAGCGATATCGACTATACACAAAAATTAAAAGTAAAAGACATTTGCGAGGTGTAACAAAGGGTAGTGGGATACTACTGTATGTAAGTATATACGTACGTATATAGTACCTCTCCATTGCAGTCAACTTCAACTTGAGCAATGAAGACGCTCTCGCCTGAGAAATACTGGTTCTCGGTAGAGTAGGTCGTGGACTTTACCTTCGGGTTGGTACAGCCTGTTGGAGGGAACGGGATAGTAGTGGTGGTGAGCGGAACACATGAGGTAGCCTTTCTACGTTGGTAATTTCTCACGCACCATTCGCCGTACTCAGGGCGAGTGCCAAAAGTAGGACACATATCCCGAGCTTCACCATCTTCAGCGGACGAAGAGAAGACGACAAAACAAAAAGACACGTGTAAGAAATTGTCGGTATGGATGGGGTTAATTGTTATCACATGACAGCAGAACTGGCGCACGTGACGTAGGAAAACCCCGATCTCTTCCCACCTGCTGCACTGCAAAGGATCACAAGGATCGACGATTTCTCAAAGTCACAGGCTACAACAGGAGGCACCATGGCTAGTCCAAACGGCCAAGGAGATACTCTAACCATCCAGGCTGCCGAGTTTCAGCGCTTGCAAGTGAGCCTGACTACATTTTCCACTGGCAAACACCCTCATAAGAATCGTGAATACTACGTGTGGCATTCACGAGGAGCACTAAGAGTGTATCTCATTGAGTGGGCGTTTAATAGTTCTCCAAGGTAGGCAGCGGACATGTTTGCTTTCGCTTTCCGCAGTCCCAGCTGATAGACCTGAGGACCACCAACTATCAGCTGAAAGAAGAACAGCAGAAGCAAGCATCAGGTATATATAGCAGTGTATGAGTTTATATACCTACATACATACATACATAGGATATCCCCTACATTATGTGTATGTGGAGCCTCTTGTGTGGGTGACATGAACAGTGTCTGAAGCATATCAAGTGGCTTTTAGTGAACCAGCTGATCTGCTGGAGCCACACTGTGGAAGGGGTATATGTAGTTAAAATCCCTTAGCGTATAAATTATAGCTGACTCTCTAAAATCTATAGGGTGTAATGCCCCTAAGGGCATTGTATTCTACCCCTTTACTCATCTTCTGCCACTCGTGATCATGATGAAGCTAAAGTGTATTCACGTTGAAAGAATGAACTTTGCTTTTCCCAAACTTACTCTAAAATTTGTGCTTGGTACATACCATGGCCCTGCGTACTTGTAGGTGAATGCAGAGCATGTGTGTGCCCTCACCTCGGTCTCGTTTTCATGGGAAGAGTTTAGTGTACAACTAATGTGTTTGGTGTAATAGAGTAGAAAAGAGTGCGATGTGAAATTACTCTGTGCAGAGATTGACCAGCTAAATGACGAGCTGCAGACGAAGGGGCGAGAGCTGGACAAAGCCAATAAAGTAAGTTTAACACACACGCACTCTTTACATTCCATGGGTGGAAGATGGGGGCTTGTGTTTGTGTAGGTATCTCAGTGTGAGAACATTGACTAAGTGGTTCGATCCTCTGAGTGTATGTGTGTGCATGGCTGTTGGCTGACTCCACTACACTCTCCGTGTACCAACACATTAGCTACTAGCCGTGCATTCTCGGTGACTATTGGACTGTGTGTCTTGAATATTGATATTATGTATATTGACATAACATGTGGGGAAGGCTTTAGGTGTAATTGCCACTTACTTATTATCACTTGCAGGTATTGCATAGAAGCAAGAAGGCAAAGGTATGTTATATCTCTGTATCTATACGGAGGTTAACCATCCTCATTACTAGTTGTGTTTGGAACTGTGCCATTCCTCCCTCACTTGCAACCTCTCACTCTCATCTCCCATCTACATCCTTGTCTCTTTACCGAAACTTGTGAATATTCCAAAAAAATTTTGAACAGGAAGAACAATAGGTTCTTTCAGAATGTGGGGGACAAAACTGCTCTTGAACCATAGTTCAGAGAGAGGGCAAGGCAAATTGCCACCCAGAAAGACATTATATCCACTCCCTCCTTGTCCCCCCTCCTACAACTTCCTCGTCCCTCTCCTCCCCCCTTCCTCCTCTCCCTACTGACTCCCGGTACAGGAGATGTCGTCTCTTCTGGAGGAGAACAATAGTCTACAGCAGAAACTACAGTCTCAGGAAGACGACTTCAACCTGCAGAACAGGACTCTGATGGAAGAAATCAGCAGAGTGAGGAGACTAGCTATAGCATCCCTTCAGTTCTATTTGCAGGGCTCTTAGTAATCGGTATAGCTACAGTAGCATTCTTCATTTGACCCTGGTACACAACATTGGTGCAAAGCCTTGCGTAAAAATATAGCCAGCGAGTTATGGTAACACACACATTTCTATTCTTGTATTGTGTTATGAATGAGCAAGTGTTTTTTTAACTTTGAGAAAAGCGGGAATTAATATGGATATTACAGGGTAATCTCCTGAACACTATTGTGCTTGTCTCTTGTAGAGAGGTCGTCCCTATACATATCTCAGAGGTCAAATCATACACTAAAGTATTAGCATGGGGTTGAAACAAGTGTCCTTTGTAGAGAGGTCGTCCCTATTTCAGAGGTCAAATAATGCACTAAAGTATTAGCATGGGGTTGAAACAAGTGTCCTTTGTAGAGAGGTCGTCCCTATCTTAGAGGGTCCCTTATCGGAGGTTCCACTGTACTGTGAACCCAGTGAATAGCATAATCCACACCACGGTGTGTGTGTGTGTGTGTATGACAGGTGTGTGAGGAGAATGAGGGACTGAAGACTCGGCTGAAGAAGACGGGAGGAGGAGAGGGAGAAGGTCTCACTAGACTGAGAGCCGAAAACACCGCCCTCCAGAAATCACTGCAGAGTGAGTGAGCAATACAGTGGAACCTATGTATAAAGCATGCGCTGGGACGAAAATGTTCAAAAATTTTCAATAAGCTGACTGATCCGCACAGGCCTATCAGGGTCCCAGCATATCCTTACTAAATAAGTTTCAGTGTAAGTGTCCTATTTTCAGAGGTTTGATAAAACTTCACTGGGGGGGGGG
>CASHTH010003701.1:0-18560 GCA_030341885.1 Geodia barretti
GTGTTCACATTCACTTAACCTATCTTCATCTCCTCTGCAATAAACATTGTCCAAGTGATAAAATAATGACAATTCATTTGTCAAAACAGGATATCTTCGCAGTGAGATAGAAACTGTAATAAGAGTAAATCAGTATTTGAAAGTTCCAACTACCAAAAACTCACGCCCGACATATCCTAGTTGTCGGCACACCACTTGTGCATCTCGGGCATCCCACAGGTCATCACACACTGAACCCCACAACCCATTGAAACATATCTCCACTCTACCATTGGCATTAGATAGCCGCCCATCAACCAGTCTAACATCAGTCTCATTGCACTTCAGATCTAAAGTGGCTATATTAATACGACCACTAATAGTTAACCTTTCAAACAAAGTAGCATAAACATACAATTGCATATAACTCCAGCTTCCTCATACCCAACACCACATTTGTGAACACCAATTCCATTGTGTTCACATTCACTTAACCTATCTTCATCTCCACTGCAACCAACATTGTTCAGGTAATAGAATAATGATGCATTTGATTTAACAGGATGTTGTTGTATTGCAGTAGAAGCTGGTTTGGTTGTGAACAGATAAAGATAAATGTTGGAAGATTTAGCAAACAAACACTTACATCCATCATATCCCAGTTGTCGACACACCACTTGTGCATCTCGGGCATCCCACAGGTCATCACACACTGACCCCCACAACCCATTGAAACATATCTCCACTCTACCATCATGTGGCGTTAGCCCATCAACTAGTCTAACATCAGTCTCATTACACTCCAGGTCTAAAGTGGCTATATTAATACGACCACTAATAGTTAAACCTTTCAAACAAAAGTAACAAAAACATACAATTGCATATAACTCCAGCTTCCTCATACCCAACACTACAGTCATGAACACCAACTCCATTGTGTTCACATTCACTTAGCATATCTTCATCTCCACTGCAATTGAACATTGTCCAAGTGATAAAATAATGACAATTCATTTGTCAAAACAGGATATCTTAGCAGTGAGACAGAAACTGTAATAAGAGTAAATCAGTATTTGAAAGTTCCAACTAACAAAAACTCACGTCCGACATATCCTAGTTGTCTACACACCACTTGTGCATCTTGAGCATCCCACAGGTCATCACACACAGAGCCCCACAACCCATTGTAACATATCTCCACTCTACCATTGGCATCAGATAGCTGCCCGTCGACCAGTCTAACATCAGTCTCATTGCACTGCGAACCTGCACATAATTGACCATCAACATGCACACTCACTGGGAATAACCATTTGCTAACTGTGACATATTACTCCAGCATCTTCAGGGGAATAACAATAAGCAGAAAAAGGGCAGTACTGAAGGTGAGTCTCATGTCCATCACACGAGAAACTAGGACGGTAAATTTGACCAGATCCTCTGCCGTGGTCGGCAGGGGCACCATCTGCATGATAATTATTATTTGTTTGTCAGTCATTACGGCAATATTTAATTAAGTTAATGTACAACGGAATCCAAGCTCCCTGCAGGTGATGCGGGCCTCGATTCGACCCCATCCATCATAACAGATAGCGCTCCAACGCCGGCTGCAGCATATCTCCACTCTGCCTTCGTTCTCAGTCATTCCGTCAACTAATCTAACCTCTCCTTCATTAGAGCACTGCTGTCCTGCAACTGTTGGACACAACGCCGGCGTACCAGGTATATCTATAGTTAGCTATATTATACGTACTTACCTGTACATGCAACCGACAGTAATACACTCGCGATAACTACGCACACATAGGCATTATCAATCAAAACTCCAATGGATAAACTTCCAGCGACAAGCTTAGAGTGAAGGCTACCACCGAAAGCCACAGAAAATGATAGCTACCAGTGAGCGTATATATTTGGCGAGCGGGAGCGAGCCAACCTAGTCGTTCGTTCGAGCGGAATTTCACGTCGTGCAAGTGCGCATGCGCGGCTTTGTACGCGCTTCTTTTTATCCGAAACTATTTCCAAATTTTTACACATTTTCACACACGGAGATATTATTATGCGCTGATCGATCTAGCCAGCTAGTTAATTACGAGGAGGAGCCTAGCCGGCGCGGCCAGGGTGTATGCGCGGCATCACAGCAGGACGTGCGCATGTGCGGCGGTCGCGCATGCGCACGGCATGTCCGCGTGGCAAGGTGTCAGTATTGCACGTGTTTAGTCGGCTACAGTTGCTGTCACTGTGCCAGTTTGTAAAGTCTAGTGATTCAAAGTCGTCTCACGCCCTACGGCATTCTCCGCTGGTTGTTTAGTCATCTCCTCACTCCTCTGCTGCCTGCCACACCCGTGGCAAGACCGCCGCGAGGTATCATCCTTCGTCTACTCAATCATCGCGCTATCCTCCTCCCCTGCCCCTATATCTTCTCCCCGTCTCGTCCCTCCGGCTGTGGCTATGGCGACAGGCGGCGACGACTCCTTCACGCCCGCGCAGCTCGCGTCCATCAGAGAGATGCTCAGCGCCGAGATCGACGCCGCGCGCGCCAGGGATCGCAGATCGCCTACACCCGGTGGCGCTGGACCCTCCGGTGAGGGGGGGGGTTGGGCACGGTACAGGGGAGCTGGGCATAGGCAATAATTGGCGAGCGGAAGCGAGCTAACCTAGTGGTCCGAACGGGCGCGATTTTTCTATATATAATTATATATACATATTATACATGTATGTCACCGTACGTCGCCGAACTGCACATGTCACCGTACGTCGTCGGTACGTCGCCCACCCCTCAGTGGGCTCCACCCCTGATAATTTGTGAGCGTGTGAGGAAAGGGAAAGAGTTATGGATCGGTCTAGAGAAGATGCTCTTCGTCGTCGACGAGAGAGGGAAAGAGAACGTCGTGCCAGTGAGACTCCTGAGCAGAGAGAAGCTCGGCTTTCTCAACGCCGATTGCGTGATCGGAAACGGGCAAGGCAACGCCGGGCAACAGAAACAGCGGAGGAAAGGGAAGCGCGACTAGCGAGAGGTCGTGTACGATCAAGAGCTAGACGCGGTGCAGAATCCGAGGAGGCACATCAGGCCAGGCTCCAACAGCTTCAAAGCGCCAAATTGCTGCCGAGTCCAGTGAGGAGAGAGAGGCCCGCCTACAGCTGCTACGCAATGTGTTTTGTGCACACACAAGAGTGACTCATATGATTAGACCCCATTTGTAAGCTCGCTTCCGCTCGCCAAAAATGCCATGCATTCGCCTACTAGTAATAATAAACTAAGAGAAGGTGTGACTCCTCCTGGGGGAAATTGTTGACGCGTGGTCCGTGCGCGGGGGCAGGGGGTATGGCCGACGGCTGCAAGGCACTCTGCAGCGCGTGCAGGGGCTGCTCGGGCCGGCCGTGCGCGCTATGGTTCAGGGCACACCTTCTGCCCGCTGCCGTTCACCCCACCCCCTCCCCTTGCAGGCCACTCCTGCGAGGCACTCGGGGATCTGCCAGATCCCGCTAGTCTGCTGCCTTTGCCCACATTTACCCCCGCCGGGGGGCCGTCATCTTCGGGCCTGGACGTACTGGCCGCGGCCGTTGCTGATCACCTGCCGCAATCTGGAGACCCGCCCAGCAATGCTCATGGGTCACTTCACAGCCAGGGCCCGTACAATCCGGCCGCCTCTCTGCCACCCAAGGTGGTAAAGAAGATCCTGGCGTTAGAGTTCGTCGAGATGTCGGAGCTCCGTGGCGACATCTGGCCGGACGACTCCACTACCGACGCCGCAACCCCCGGCCGGCGCACTTCAAAGCCGCCTGTCGTCTCTATCAAGTCCTGGCTGGAGTGCTGTGCGAGAATGGCGGCCGTTCTGGTATCGCGTTTTCCCGAGAAGGCCCCCGAACTCTGGGCCTACCAATCGACAGTTCTCGTGGCCGTGCACAACTACGAGGGGGCCAACTGGGTGGCATACGACAGGCAGTTCCTCCGAGCCATGTTAGCCAAGAAGGACCTTAATTGGTCCGTACCCGACACCCGCCTCTATAACGAAGCCTTTACAGGCCGAACGCGGTCGATTCCACGGTGCCCCCACTGCCTGTCCGATGACCACAGTGGAACCAGCTGCCCCCACAACCCAAACCCCCCAACACTGGGATGGTTTCAAGGTTCTGGCCCCCCTCTTAATATGCGCCGGCGCCTCAGCTGCCGGCCCCAGCAACAGCCCCCGCCAGGTCCCGGGAAGTGTGTCGCAGCTTCAATGCGAATCGGTGCCATTTCACCCGATGTCGTTTCTCCCACGTTTGTTCGGACTGTGGGGGCCCCCACAGCGTCCTCAACTGCCCCCACCGCCAGTCCTCATCGACTGGGCGTGGGCCATCTGCACGTAACCGGTTTCGACGAAACCGACAACAACAGTCACACCCCTACCTCCCGTCCCAGAATTCTACTGGGTCGGAACAGGCGTAGGCCCGCTACCCGAACTCCCAGATTAGCTGATTCCGAAGGGCCACAACACGGGGAAGTGGCGCTTAATCACAGACCTGTCACACCCGCTGGGGCAGAGTGTGAACAGCGGCATCGACCCAGAGTTATGCTCATTATCATACATCTCCATCGACCGAGTGGCAATGGTAGCGGCCAGTTACACTGCTGGCGCCCTCCTGGCCAAAATAGATATTGAGTCGGCGTACCGACTAATCCTCGTCCATCCCCAGGACCGCCCATTGCAGGCGATGGAATGGCGGGGGCACCTGTATGTGGATCCCATGCTACCGTTCGGCCTCCGCTCCGCACCTAAGATCTTCAACGCACTAGCCGATGGCTTGGAGTGGCATCTGCGGAACTGCGGGATCCGTCAGGTTTTCCACTACCTGGATGACTTTATCATTGTCGCTCCACCACACTCCTCTGAGTGTGCGGAAGCTTTGGTCACTGTCACACAGGCGTGTGCGACCCTCGGTGTGCCACTCGCCGAGCACAAACGGGAGGGTCCTACAACGTGCCTGACATTCCTGGGTATCGAAGTAGATACCGTTGATTCCCAACTCCGCCTCCCTCAGGACAAGCTGTGCCACCTTCGGTCCCTCCTTGAGGTCTGGAGAGACAGGAAAGTGTGTGAGCGGAGGGAGCTCGAATCCCTGGTGGGGCTCTTACACCACGCCTGCAAAGTTGTACTGTCCGGTCGCTCTTTTCTCCGCCGCATGATTGAACCTATTGAAAGGCGTGCGTCACCATCCTCTGCGACCTCACCCTATGAGACTGAATAGGTCCTTCCGTTCTGATCTCACATGGTGGAGGTCCTTTGTCTCGAAGTGGAATGGGGTCTCCTTTCTCCCTCCCCCCTCCCACCTGCCACGATTGCAGATGGCGTCCGACGCTTCGGGGTCTTGGGGCTGCGGGGCATGGCACCTCGGCCATTGGTTCCAATTACAGTGGGACACGGATTCAGCCCATCTTCCGATCATGGTCAAAGAATTACTCCCGGTGGTCCTGGCATGTGCTATATGGGGGCCAGCATGGGGCACCCACTGTGTCATTGTGCACTGTGACAACCAAGCCGTGGTTGCCTGCTTACGGTCGCGTACCAGCCACGTCAGCCACATCATGCACATGCTCCGCACGTTGGCGTTCGTGGAGGCCACTTACGATTTCTCCCTGTCCCCACAGTACATAAGTACGGGGGATAATCACCTAGCTGACGATTTATCGCGCGATAATCGTCTCTCCTTTCTCTCCAAGGTGCCACACGCCGACAGGCAGGCCACTCCACTCCCACCACAGCTGGTAGGGCTACTCCTCGACCCGTCCACAGACTGGACATCACAGCGTTGGCTCCGTCTATCCAACGGTATTTTCGAGATGGCCTCGCCCCTTCCACGCGTCGGGCTTACGACTCTGCAATGAGGAAATTCTGGTCGTTTTGTGAAAAGTATAGTATCGCAGATCCGTTCCCGGTCACGGACCACCTCCTTTGTGCATTCGCCGCCTTCATGGCAGACGGCGGCCTTGCGGGCCAGACTGTCAAGTCGTACTTAGCGGCCATGAGGAATACCCAGTTATCCTTTGGCCTCCCGGACCCAAGAGAGCAGTCAGCCTTGCCAATTCTTAGGCGCGTGCAGGCGGGCATTGCCCGAACTCGCCTGGGAAGAGGACAACCCTCAAGAGTCCGCCTCCCAATCACGGCCCAAATCCTCCGCCGGATGAAACACAAACTGGATCAGGTGGCCCACCCAGAGAGGCTGGTACTGTGGGCCGTTGGTTGCACTGCCTTTTTCGGTTTTTTCCGGTTAGGAGAGCTGCTGCTACCATCCCAGTCAGCGTTCAACCCCAGGTTGCATCTGGCATGGGGGGACATGGCGGTTGATAACCCACAGGCCACCCGGATGGTGAGACTCCACCTGAAACAATCCAAGACGGATCAATTCGGCCGTGGAGCAAATGTAATCCTGGGGAGGACAGGGCTTGACCTATGCCCAGTCGCGGCCATCTTGGCATACGTGGCCGTTCGGGGAGATGAGCCCGGCCCGTTCTTCCTGACCACAAAGAAGGCTCCACTGACCAAGCAGGCATTCGTGGAAGAGATTAGGAAACTTCTCCGGGCCCTCGAACTCCCGGAGGACAACTATGCTGGTCACAGCTTCCGTATCGGCGCCGCAACGTCTGCTGCACTTGCAGGGATAGAAGACTCGACCATTCAGCTGCTGGGTCGGTGGCAAAGCGGTGCCTTCCTCCGCTACATAAGGACACCACACGAACGGTTGGCTGCCATGTCAGTGGCACTAGCTTCCCAGAACCGCTTCACCACAGACTCTCGTCCTACCCAGTAGGGCTCTAACATTGCTCTAGATTGTAGTGTTATCTGTCTCAATATTGTTATAGCTGTAGAATGTCAATCAACCTTACAGGATAGCGTAGGTGCATTTGCATGCCCTAGATCTTCTACCTACATCCTTGGGGAGCATGGCAACCGGCTGTCGCCAGCTACCTCCTTGGGTGGACTCGCCCCTATCTGCCGGAAAGGGGCTCGCAGCCATGCTCCCCATCATGCTGCATGCCGTGGGAGTGTCCCGTAGAGCGAGGCATGTGCCCGCCTACCAGGTCACGTGAGGCTCGCGGTTAGCCCATGACCAAGTGATCAGCCTCACCACACCTGGTACACAATACAGCATGGCACCACGTGAGCTCACGTAGCTCACGTGGCCGGGCCGGGGGCGTGCCGCAAGCTAGCTGTCGGATGGGGGCACATGCCTACCACAAGGGGACACTCCCGTCATGTCTGGCTCCTCCAAAATGTAGAATGGGCGAGCATGAGTTAAGTGTAGTTTAACAGGATGTTAAACGTGGTTAACGAGGAGAGCCAGGGTGCGCGGCATCACAGCAGGACGTGCGCATGTGCGGCGGTCACGCATGCGCACGGCATGTCCGCGTGGCAAGGTGTCAGTATTGCACGTGTTTAGTCGGCTACAGTTGCTGTCACTGTGCCAGTTTGTCAAGTCTAGTGATTCTCCAACCCACCATTCCCCAACCAAGCTCCTTCTAATAACAATGCATGCAGCGAACACAAAGTTGAACCGTCTCCATCAATCATGATGTGATAACCAGACAGTGGCATGTCACAAGCTGGGGAGGGGGTGGACTCGCCCCTATCTGCCGGAAAGGGGCTCGCAGCCATGCTCCCCATCATGCTGCATGCCGTGGGAGTGTCCCGTAGAGCGAGGCACGTGCCCACCTACCAGGTCACGTGAGGCTCGCGGTTAGCCCATGACCTAGTGATCAGCCTTACGAGCACACCTGGTACACGATACAGCATGGCACCACGTGAGCTCAGGAATGGGGAAGATGAAGCGGTGTTCTCGTGGTAGAAAAGCGAGGTGCAGACCCACGGGGCTCTCTTCACTCCTGGAGACAGAGAAATGAGTGGGGAGAGAACATACCTAAAGTGACTATACCTCTTCTGGAAAAGGTCTAGCACTCCTAAAATGATTCTTTCCCTAAGAACAGTTTCTTGCATACCCCTGAAGTAAGGATAGCTTGCTAATTTTGTGGGCACGTTCTGTCACATTAGTGTACTGATTAGAAAGGTTTCACTGTTTATACAAGGAAGTAGAGTGAATTCGGTAAAAGACTCTGGAATTCTGGCAGCTCTCATCTACGGAGGTGGCAGAGAGGGAGTGGGCCTGTCGCTCCGTGGCACACCTGCTGTGCGAGACAGACGCCCAGCAGACACTGCTTAATCACCAGGGACTTCCCCGCTCGTTGATAACTCTGTTAAGTGGAGTGTGAGAGAAGCAGCTGCCGGGGCCCTCAGGTCAGACTCTCAGTCCATCTCTATCATCTTCTGTTTTGAAGAGTAGACCGTAATTTTTGAAAAGAAAATTTTTTGCCAGTTATGTTACGCATCTAAGATTTTCGTGAATAGTTACCCATGTCTCCAATACAGAAGGCACTTATTTTATTCGCAGAGGGTATATTTTATACAGACTTAACCACGAAAAATGCAATTCTGAAGTTTAGTACACTACGGAATGATAAATCAGGTATTTCTTGCTCTGTGTATAATTATACATGAACCTGAGTTCAGTGGGAGACAGTATGTGTCAGACTCTTGTCCGAGATGATGTAATGAATGCTATTGCAGCTGTTCTTAGACAGGTATCATTACTACATAATGTGAATTTGCACATAGATGGAAAAATATCAAATTTCACTATAAACTATAATGTTGATGTGTGTTTGTTCATGAGTGTTTGTGTGTGTGTGTGAGCTTTTCTTCTCTCCTCTTCCTTGTCCAGTGTATGTCTCAGGTGCAGAGGTACCCAGTGGCTGCAGTGAAAGTCTCTCCCTACCCCACCCTCCCCACACTCCCTCGTCACCCACACCCTCTGTAGGACAGAGGAAGGGGAAGCGGAAGGCCAAAAACGACATAAATCTTCACCATGTTTTGGCCACCGTTGAGCAAAGCCTACACCTTCTCCTCTCAGCCCATCTCTTCCCTCTATCATCTTCTGTGAAGCGAAAACCCTGAGGGATGAACTCCAATTGCTGCACAATAACTATGGAGAGGCAGGGGTTCGTGTAGAATAGATCATTAACCTTTTGGCACAGGAAGGTTCACGATCCCTGCAAGGTAGCTAAAGCTAATGTTCTTACTATCATATTCAGAGACGGGTGCCGGGTGGTGATTCTGGTGCGGAATAGTAGCATTCCTCTTCTCCATCGCTGTTGACCACCAGATAGGTAAAACCTCCATCCTCTCCACGTTCTTCTGCGTCCTCCTCCTCCTCCTCCCACACTATGTCCTCGCTGGACTGAATGTAGTCCCCCTGGGCATTACTCGAACATTTTCTCCGTTTCTCTCGCTCCTTCTGCGCCCTCCGTGTGCTCGTGACTGGAGCTGGCTGCAGTTGAGATAACTGCCACGATATATATATATTATAGCACCAGATAGGCAAAACCTCCATCCTCTCCACGTTCTTCTGCGTCCTCCTCCTCCTCCTCCCCCGCTATGTCCCCGCTGGACTGAATGTCGTCCCCCTCGGCGTTACTCGAGCGTTTTCTCCGTCTCTCTCGCTCCTTCTGCGCCCTCCGTGTGCTCGTGACTGGAGCTGGCTGCAGTTGAGACAACTGCCACGACAGCATGCGCCGATACTCTGTCGGAGGCGCCAAGAGACCATCACCTCCACCCTCCTGATCTTCCTGCAGGGCCTCCATAGCTAAATATTTTGCGGTGAGACACGTACGTGTATATAGCGTGGTTGGCAAAAAAATTGTAACATTTCCCAAAAAAATTAATGTGTCTTGTTTCATTCTACGTCGCTAGTGCCATTATACTGATGGAGGAATGGTAATCTAGTCCATCACACTTTCTTCTTCTTTCTCTTCTTCTTTCTCTTTTTCATCCTCTTCTTTGTTTTCATCATCCTTACCCACTCCTCGTTTGAATGGGTTGTACCCCATCTGTAGGTAGCCTGCTATGTGCTCAATGAACTTTGAGATGGTCAAACTAATTTCACTGAAGGTCGGCCGATCCTCAACTGCCATCTCCCAGCACTGTATCATCATATGGTATCTACAAACACACCAAGGGCATCATTCAAGTAGGCAAGGAGTTGATTAGTTAGTGCTCACATGGCCTCACTGCAGGCATCATTGTATGGCTGAGGCATACGGTAGCCTTGCTCCAGACTCTCCATGAGAGTGAGGGGATTCGTACCTGGGTACGGGGCCTTCCCTCCACTGAATATCTCCCACATCGTTACCCCATAGGACCACTGTTGAGATAATATAGAGTCGACAGTGATTGAAGGGTTTTCCTCAAATTAACTACTTTAGCTAATGGTGGTCATTTAAAAATTGGAAGCCACACTTGGAAAAATCACAAGTTCATTTTCAGTGGCTACACCCACCATTGCCAGTTTGAGTTAGTATAGTTATACCTGGGTGGAGCCATGTGCTTACCACATCACTTTTCTCAGAGAAGTGTCCGTCACTGAGGCTCTCTGGAGACATCCACTTGATGGGCAGCTTCACCACTCTCCCCACTGCTGCTGTCCTGTCTGAAGTAGTTCCTCTCAAACACGTCCTCCGACAGACCAAAGTCTGTGATCTTGATCACGAAATGTGCATCAATCCTACCAGCAATAAAGCTGAGGTAAAACAGCCGGTATCTTCCAGAGTGTGGGGACTCACATGCAGTTCCTGGCAGCCAAGTCCCGATGGACGTACTTGTTAGCTGCCAGGTATTCCATCCCACTGGCTATCTGAGAGCATATGACCATCAGCCGCTTACGAACCTCTCCCAGCTGCAGGGAAAACACACTCTATGAACAGACTGATTAGGTATATACTGAGCAAGGAATAACCTCATCTTCATCAGTTTCATCCAAAACAACGATATTATTTCTCTCTCTCTTGAGATACTTCAAAAGGCTACCATTGGCCATATAAGGCATGATGATGTAAGGGGCGGAGCCAGCATCAAGACATACTCCAATTAAACCCATCACATGAGCATGTTTGAATCGACTCATCTTCAGACTCTCCTCCACAAATTTGTCCACTTCTACCTGAACAAACTCACCTGGCAGGAGGCAGTGAGTTTAAAGTGTTGATGGAAGAAAGAGAATCAACCTTTAAGTGTCTTGACAGCCACCACTCTCTTAGACAGTCCCAGTCTGGCCTTGTATACCACACCAAACTCCCCTGAGTATGTGAGTAAACAGGAATCAAGAAAATGAACATTGACACACCTTCTCCAATGCTGTCCAGTAGGGTAATGTCTTCACTCTTGACCAGAAACTTCCCCCTGGCCAGCTCTCTCATGTGATGTGAAGGGACCCTTGTCCTAGGCCAAGGTACTTGAAGCAAGCCAGTATTTAGTCCTGTTGACACTGGTTAGCGTAATTACACAGGATGACTTTATTTACGTGTTGGAGGCACTGTTTCCATGCTTACTGTAAGGATTAGTGGCCAGCAACTGATGCATTAGCATCGCCCTTTCTCGTCTGGTTCATTTCTCAGTCACGACACTGAGACTGGGGCACCACGCCCACCTCTATGAAGTCAGAATGCAAAAACCAACAGGGATTATAAGAACACAATGTCATGGTAAAGTGTTATTGCTGGGCAGTTGGCTCCTTACTTAAACACATAGCTATATACAAACCCTAAGACTACTTACATAGCTAGTATGTCAAGCTGCATATTCTCCAACCGCTTCCTTCTACGTCTCTTGGAGGACAGTACAACCAGAAGTGAAACCACGATAATCATGGCCACTGCTGCTAGTAGAAATAGGACTACAACTGTAATCACAATCTCCACCACTGCTCCTCCGTTTTCATGTGGTAATGAGGTAATCTCTGAGGAAATACCAACAGTTGAGGAGGGGAGAAAGTGGACAGCAGATCGACCAAGCCCAGCATCAGTGCAGCAGTGTGGAACTGGGAACAGCAACGCGGAAGTATCATTACATTCTATTACAAGGTCTACAGATCGAAGCTGCCAAGAGAAAGTGCTCCATGTTTGTGTGACATGTCTCCTGTACCATCTGACACTGTTTCCTGGCAGATGGAGGAGGGAGGGGCCAGATGGGTGGAGTTGCCACAGGGAAGGAGGTAGAAGTGACAGAGAGCTCTGAGCACTTGCTTCATGCAGTACTCATTCTGATCTGTATCATTGTCCTTGATGTTCTTTTTGAGTAGTTGAGCAATGGTGCTCTGATTCCCCAGCCTATAGCTGGCATACACTTTGTCAATGTCAGGCCTGACGACACCATCACATACACCAGTTTCCGACTTGTACACTGAGCACTCTCCGTAACTAGATAACAAATATGTAATAGAGACAGGCCTATTAGTCAGGGGCTGTAGATAATCTTCCATAAATGTGTGGGGGGCTAGTTTTATTTCCGTATGCAAAACGAGTTGGGGCCGGGCAGATGTACACGATCAGAAAAGTTGTTAGTGACTAAACCTCCCTACTTTGGGGACCTTGGCCTGGTAAAAACTATGTGGTGTGTGAAACAAGGTGGGGCGGGGTTGTATATGTCACTTGTGTGTGAGTAGTTTAACTTTTAGATCCACCACAAGCTCACCTAGCTGGGTAAGTGTAAACACGACGGGGCAACTTTCTCTGTTTTGTGCAGCACACTTAGTTTCATCTATGAGACGTGTAATATACAAAAGTTTCTTGGGGTGATTATTAAGTTATGTACACCGGGGTATGTCTACATTGATGTGGATACATTGTCTCACTTGAGTTTGTCCTGCAAAGAAATTGCCGCTCTAGCACAGTCCCATTGGTGTGCCTCCCGTGACCTGCACTCATGAATACTCCCTCAGTCTGCCGCTCCAGTTTTGACTTGCCAAGAACCTGGAACCTTCCCTTCGGCATTTGCGGCCCAGGAAATAAACTTGCTGAATCTGAGCATAGATGCGTCCCTGACCTCTTTGGGAGTGGTGTTTGACTTATCAAAACACCCCGCACATACATTCAGGTTCAAAACCTAGTTGTTCCCTGCACCAACCATAGGGCATCATTCATGTCCCATCCATCGCTGCCGACTCTCCCCATACTCTGTTTTGCAGAAGCTCTACATGTCCTTGGAATGAGCCAGCCACCACATGTAGCCTTACTATTCCCTCTCAGCAACATCTGTTTTTCATCTGTGCATTAATATATACTTCATGCTTGCATACCAACTCCACCAATTAGGGACAGTTGAAACCTCCTAAATAAGACAACGCCTTTGGGACAATTGAAAATGTTTTTTTTCCCCCCCCCCTTTTTTTTTTAATATTTTAATTCAAGAGGTTTTTCAAACAAAAAAAATTCAAATCCCCCCCCCCCCAAGAAATAAATTAACATTGTCAATTTATTGGAACCCCACTTTTTTGTCCACCCCCTTTATACAGAGGTATTCCAGATAATACCAACGGTCCTTTATACAGAGGTGTCCCTTATTCAGAGGTCTCGAAAGTTTCACTGAGTTGTATACACTAGAGCAGCTGATGATGATGTCAGTAACATTATCTGCTGGCCTCCATAGCAACGATGGGATCCATACTGGCGTTGAAAGCACCCCCAGTAGCTCTAGCTCTGTTTCCATTAACATTACGTCAGACTCTCCTCTAGACTGCAGCTCTGTTACCATAGTCCCCAATCTGTCCTCAGTATCAAGATGTATGCACTGCAACTGGATAGCATTCAATGGGCAGAGAGCTCACCCGTGGACCTACCCGCTCTGAGTCATTGTTCTGTAGTGGTCTTAGTGATGAGCGATTGACATGGCTGCATAGGCCTTACATTACCTACCCGTGTTGCTGCCATGCTGATGGCATGAAGCAACCTCTCTATGAAGTAAGTAACAATTTAACCATTTTCAGGAGACCCAGCTGGCGCACACCACATGGGAAGCTGTGGCCTCTCAGGACCCAGTACTCCAGTTTGGTTTACAGATTCTACCCATACTCCATTGGCACAGACTACCAGTCTTTTTCCGTGGGACATTTTTGTTACTACTCTCACCCACTAGCCTAACTTCGCCATGTTTGCACTCTTTCTCTCTCCTGATGATTTGTATGCCTTTACGACCTTTTTTGCTTCCTCTTACACCTCAGCCCTCGCACTCACATTACCGCGACGCAGTTCCTTCGTGTAACAGAGCTATCAGAGCAGCAGCAGTTACCATATGAAAGCAGCGAAGAGCTAACAGCTACAGTAATCAAACCCAACCCCGAAAAACCATAATCAAAGTGCACACCGCCTATAGTCTGTCAGACTCGAGTAGTACAAGGAGCTGCAACACATGGGACGAAAAGATTGAAATTTCAACAGCAAGACAGACAGACAACATATACAGTCAACCCCTGCCACATCCCTGCATTGACTGTCGTCCAGCTTAGAGCAGTCACTTAGTGCATTCTCCACACTGCCACATTGGATGATAGACTTGTCCCACGACCATAATCAACTAAGGTCGATGCTTATAAATGTTAACATAACAAACAGCATCATTTTGCTATAATGGTTTACCATATTGGGAAACATCATAGCCTAAAGCTTGACAGACAATTTGTGCTTCTTCTCCAGCGGAGTTCCAGTGATCACGACACAAAGAATGCCAGCTTCCATTGGGGCAGTAGATTGCCCTGCCTCTGGAAACATCATCACTTCCTACCAGATGGACTGTTCCTTCATCACAATGGTCCCATCTGGAGGTAAAGTAGATACAATTTTTGCAGTGTTGTATCGTAACATACTGTTGCATATCACTCCTGCCGTTCCACCATAACAGACACTGACTTACGGTGACTACACCCACTGAGCTTGGTCTCATCACCAGTACAATTTACAGCAATCAATAATTCTGTAACCTGGTTCTCTGCCTCACTCGTGGATACGAAGCTGGAAGAGAAAAATGATAGGCCTCATCATAAAGTGAAATAAGATAGACTGCACGAAACTCACGTCCATTATACCCCAATTGTCGACAAACTACACCATGGACTGTCTGTAGCCCCATCTATCACTACAGACTGGGTCCATGTCCCATTCAAACACATCTCCACCTGTCCATCATCTCCTGTTTTTGCCACTGACTAGTCGAACATCATTTTCAATGCATTCCCTGTCTGCTTACAAAGTTGGAAAAAGTCAGCTTACACTGGAACGCAAAACTTACTAAGAAAAACTGAAACAAGACTCACCGTTGCACGTACTCCAGCTTCTTTGCCTGGATAACAGTTGTGCACGCCAATTCCCTGTGTTTACAATCACTCACATGCTTTCGTTTCCTCTGCAGTCAACGGTGTCCAGATGATAGCTGGTGGACACAGTTAAAGTGGTAGTGTGCAGCAGTAGAAAAGATGCTGTGGTGTTGTGTGGAAATGGACAATGGATTGACTATAGCATGGAAAAAAGAACGTACGTCCATTATATCTCAGTTGTCGACACACAACTTGTGCATCTCGGGCATCCCACAGGTCATTACACACTGAACCCCACACATCATTGAGACATATCTCCACTCTGCCATCATGTGGCGTTAGCCCATCAACTAGTCTAACATCAGTCTCATTACACTCCAGGTTTAAAGTGGCTGTAAATCCAGAAAATAAGTATAAGTATCAAAGTGTGCAGGAAGTTAACAAAGCTTACAATTGCATCTAACTCCACTTTTGCTATAACAATTGTTGCTAGGTCTTTTGCGGTTACATTCTACCAACATGGTTTCATTTCCTCTGCATTCAACACTGTCCAGATGATAGATGGTAGATAAAAAACTTCGATAAGGGGTACGGTGTAGCAGTGAGAAAGATGCTGCATAAGTAGAGTGGTTAAAAGTGCAGGTGTAATTTTCATTCCAACTATATACGTGAAATCGATTTTTCTTGCCTAATGTTAATCCCCGTGTGCATGTGTATATTAATGCTACTTTTTAGTACCAATTTTGCTTCATATTTTTTATTTCATATGTTATTATTTATTATTTTGCTATTCACAGTCCTCCTGTCATTTTGATACTATCTATGTGTGCTCCTACCATTGTGCATCAGCTCACGCATGTAAAGCTAGTCCCTTCATGTGTGCCATGTATAGTGTTGTTGTGTAATTAACCCTCGGCGCGCATGCGCAGCGAGGGTTACGGTAGTTGTTTCGTAAGTGTGTCAGTCTGTCATTACCCTCGGCGCGCATGCGCAGCGAGGATACTGTAGTTGGGTTTGTCTGTCTAGAGCTGTGTCTGTTACTCTCAATCTCACTTCTCGTGTGTCTGTTCGTCCCAGAAACGATACCATCTACCCAACGGGCGACGAGGGTCAGAACATATGTGGGGTTTTCTCTGAAAATGATCCGTTGCAGAGCTAGAGCTAGAGCGCTTCCAGCATTGTATGGCTAATGCTGGTAGTCGAGTCGCCATTTTATCGCTGGCGGATAATGCGCATGCGCTTATATTTAGCACAGGCTAGGCACCTCAGCTCGACTGGGTCCGCTTGCTCTGTCTATCTTGAAGGCACAAGATGTCACAACGAATGGCGTGTATCGACTCCCGCGTGCTATCTACTACTGTAGCTGGCCCGTGTCAGACTCTCTGCGAGCTACTTCGCCGAGGGTTTGCACTTTAGTGCTTTTCATTCTGTCTGTTACCACGTTTTCTGCCACCGCGCGCACGAAATCAGGTAAATAGCGATATGATCGGGTTCAGTGCTACACTGGGTTGATTTTAAAAAAGGCGATTTTCGTAAAAACTACTAGCGTTCTAAAGTTATGGCGTGAAAACCAAGTGAACAAGCCAATATGGTAATTAGCACAGGCTTACCTCGACTGCGTCCGCGCGCTCTGTGTATCTTGAAGGCACAAGAAGTCACAACGAAGGGCATGTATCGACTCCCGCATGCAATCTACTACCGTAGCTAGCCCGTGCCAGACACTCCGCGAGCTACTAGCGCGATACAACGAGTAAAGAAAAGAAAAGCCCAGCCCACAATTAGTGGTACCGCGCATGCGCAGTTCGCCGAGGGTTTGCACTTTAGTGCTTTTCATTTATGTAGGTTGTGAAGCCCCAGAAGCCATTCTCCTCTTTCATATTGTCTTTCTTTCCTCATGTAAAAGCGTGAGCTGTTCAGTTTACATGCACCCACAACATTATCTTTCATAATAATACTGGAATCGAGGAAGCAACTATGGTAATTCATACTCACATCCATTATATCCAAGTTGTCGACACACAACTTTACCATCATTGACATCCCACCTGTTACTGCATACTGACCCCCACAGCCCATTGAGACATATCTCCACTTCACCCTCTTGCGGTGGATTGCCATTCACAAGTCTAACATCAGTATGATTGCACACCTCCTGGTCCAGAGTGGCTGATGGATAATCAATTAAAGTAAAAGAGTGTGTAGACAAAGGCAGATAACATACTATTGCATATAACTCCAGCTTCGTCATACCCAACACCACAGTTTGTGAACACCAATTCCATTGTGTTCACATTCACTTAACCTATCTTCATCTCCATTGCAATCAACATTGTCCAGGTAATAGAATAATGACATGCATTTGATCTAAACAGGATGTCTGTTGTAGTGCAGATAGAAAGCTGGTTAGTTGTGAACAGATAAAGATAATTGTTGAAGATTTAGCAAACAAAACACTTACATCCATCATATCCTAGTTGTCGACACACCACTTGTGCATCTCGGGCATCCCACAGGTCATCACACACTGAACCCCACAACCCATTGAAACATATCTCCACTCTACCATCATGTGGTGTTTCTCCATCAACCAGTCTAACATCAGTCTCATTGCACTCCAGGTCTAAAGTGGCTATTTTAATACGACCACCAATAGTTAAACCTTTCAAACAAAAGTAGCATAAAACGTACAATTGCATACAACTCCAGCTTGATCATATCCTACACCACAGTTATGAACACCAACTCCATTGTGTTCACATTCACTTAACCTATCTTCATCTCCTCTGCAATAAACATTGTCCAGGTAATAGAATAATGACAATTCATTTGTCAAAACAGGATATCTTTGCAGTGAGATAGAAACTGTAATAAGAGTAAATCAGTATTTGAAAATTCCAACTACCAAAAACTCACATCCATCATATCCTAGTTGTCGGCACACCACTTGTGCATCTCGGGCATCCCACAGGTCATCACACACTGAACCCCACAACCCATTGAAACATATCTCCACTCTACCATTGGCATCAGATAGCCGCCCATCAACCAGTCTAACATCAGTCTCATTGCACTCCAGGTCTAAAGTGGCTATTTTAATACGACCACCAATAGTTAAACCTTTCAAACAAAAGTAGCATAAACGTACAATTGCATATAACTCCAGCTTCGTCATACCCAACCCTACAGTTATGAACACCAACTCCATTGTGTTCACATTCACTTAACCTATCTTCATCTCCTCTGCAATAAACATTGTCCAGGTAATAGAATAATGACAATTCATTTGTCAAAACAGGATATCTTTGCAGTGAGATAGAAACTGTAATAAGAGTAAATCAGTATTTGAAAGTTCCAACTACCAAAAACTCACGCCCGACATATCCTAGTTGTCTACACACCACTAGTGC